>RJWJ010018400.1:0-30000 GCA_004363605.1 Indri indri | reverse complement strand
GCACATATCCTCCCTGCTCCTGCTCACCTGGGCCCTTTGGTGTATTAATTGCTTCATGACTGTGGCTTGAGCAACCCCTTTCTGTTTTTTGACACACCTTTTAGATACACCTGTACACCTGCATGTATTCCACAGCATTTTCCTGACTGTATCTACACTATCCTGCTATGAATCCTCTTTCTCCTTAACTTTGTAGAGCTTATTATCTTATTCATTTTGTATGTACAAAATAAGCCCTGTTGTTTTTAATTCTGAAATTTTACAGCTGTCTGTATCTGTGCAGATATTCCATATCTCTCCAGGTATAATAATAATAAACACTTGGTGCTTAATGGGTTGGAGCATGAAGATAACTCAGACAAAGGAAAGGGGGAATTAATGAGAAATTAATGAGAAATTAAAACTAAAACTGTGAGATAAGCAGAGGAAAAAATCAGAAGCTCATCAAGATTTATAAAAATTGTTGAAGACATATGGTCAGCTGAAGAAAGCCCTGGTTAATAAGTTGAAGATGATCAATAATGAGAGGAAGATTCCTGTTCACGTTAGAAGGTCCAGAGTGAAAGATAACTAAAATGATGATGCAAAAACCGTTGAGTTTTAAGAAAGATGAGTTGAAAATCATCTTTGTAACTTGCAGGGGAACCACAAACGTGGGTAGGATCCACACCTCTCACCTCTCATAAAAATCATCTCCTGATGGATAACAGACTTAAACCTAAGCCATGAAACTACAAGAATTCTAGAAGAAAATGTTGGAAACACTCTAATAGACATCAGCTTAGGGAAAGAATTTATGAAGAAGACCCCAAAGGCAATCACAGCAACAACAAAAGAAACAAATGGGACCTGATCAAATTAAAAAGCTTCTGTACAGTCAAGAAAACTATCACATGAGCAAACAGACAACCTACAGAATGGGAGAAAATATTTGCATGTTATACATCTGTTAAGGGCTGATAAGTACAATCTATATAGAACTCAGGAAAATCAATAAGAAAAAATCAAACAACCCCATTAAAAAGTGGGCAAAGGACATGAACAGAAACTTTTCAAAAGAAGACAGATTAATGGCCAACAAACATATGAAAAAATGCTCAACATCTTTAATCATCAGGGAAATGTAAATCAAAACCACAATGAGATATCACGTAACTCCAGTGAGACTGGCCTTTATGAAAAAGTCCCAAAATAATAAATGTTGGTGTGGATGCGGAGAGATAGGAACATTTGTATGCTGCTGGTTGGGGCCGCAAACTAGTACAACCTCTATGGAAAGTAATATGGAGATACCTCAAAGAGCTGAAAATAGAGCTATCATTTGATCCAGCAATCCCATTACTGGGCATCTACCCCAAAGAACAAAAGTCGCTCTGTAAAAAAGACACCTGCACCTGAATGTTCATAGCAGCACAATTCACAATTGCAAAGATGTGGAAACCACTCAAGTGCCCATCAATACATGAGTGAATTAATAAAATGTGGTATATTTATACCATGGAGTTCTACTCAGCCACAAAAAACATTGATGAACTAGCACCTTTTGTATTATCCTGGATGGAGCCAGAGCCCATTCTACTAAGTGAAGTATCACAAGAATGGAAAAACTAGCACCATATGTACTCACCATTGAATTGGTACTAATTGATCAACACTTATGTGCATATATGGTAGTAACATTCATCAGGTGTTGGGCAGGTGGGAGGGGGGTGGACGGGATGGGTATATCACACCTAATGGGTGTGGTGCACACCGTCTGTGGGATGGACATGCTTGATGTTCTGACTCAGATGGGACAAAGGCAATATACGTAACCTAAACATTTGTACCCAAATGATATTCTGAAAAAATTTTTTTAAAAATTAAAAAAAAAGAAAATAAGATAAAAAGTATATTGTATATTTGAAAATTGCTAAGACAGTAGTAGGTTTTAAATGTTCTCACCACAAAAATAATAAATTTTGAGGTAATACATATTTTAAATAGGTCGATCTAGCCATTCCAAAATTTAGACATATATCAAAATATCATATTGTATATTAAAAATATATACAATTTTTATTTTTAAATCAAAAAACAAATTAATAAAAAAATTAACAGTTACATAAAAAGTGTGAATGTACAATGAAAGACAGATTCAGTCAATAGGCGTGGCATGAATTAATTCTATGAATGGTAGAGTTTTACCAGTTGTACAGGACTGTTCCTTCAGCATAGAGTGATAACAGGAGTTAGCAAAGGAGGTAAAGCTTTGAGTTGGCTTCATTTCTTTTGGCTGCTAGGGTAGGAAACTCACATTGATGTAGATTTTTTCCCCCACTCCTTTCCAATTAAACCATAACTCAAAGACCATGGACACCTCTAGGCACAGACGGGATTAGAATCTGTGATCTTTCCTTCCGCCACTAGGCTGGTAGATGCCTTAGATTCCTTCTCAAAGATTATCATGAAAAATACTGGGGAGATAGGGAATGAAATTTGTGAAGTCTTTGCTGTGCTACACTACACATGAGGAAATATGCTTGAGAGTTATCTCCATTTCTGGGCACTACAAGATTAATGTTCAGAGAAGAATTTTGCTGCATGACAGGAAAAGCTGGCTCCAGCAGGGATGGCCAAAATAAAAATTACAGATGAGGCAAAGTATTTGGAGTCTTTCCGTAGAGAGGGAGAGATAATATTCTCGTGCCATATGCCACGAGAATTCACTTAGAGCAGAAAATGCTCAGCAAACTGAATTGGGGGAAAATTATTCCCCACCAAGAAAAAAAAAAATGTTGCTATCGTGGCGTGGGAATAGAAGAGTTTCTTAAAGATGGAAGTTTGTTTTGTAAGGAAGAAATTTAAAGAAAAATAAACAAACCAAGTGTGGGGCGGATGATTAAATGGTGAGGAGAACACCATTATAAATGATTGGGAGAAATATTTGAAAAAGATAGAGGAAAGGCAGCAAGAGATAAAAACAAAGCAAGACAATTTAGAAAAGAAATCAGTCCTTGAAACTGGGAAAAAGTCTTTAGAGATACACAAGGGGAAGAGAAATTACCTGAATAACAGATTAAAAAACAAATGAGAAGTCTGCTTTCTGAGCACCAGGGTAATGGGAAAAGAGGCTCAAGATAACTCTGAGGAATGGCTGGTGCGGAAGCAGATACCTGGGCTGCTGCTGTGGCTTGTGTGCCTGGCTTTATTGATCTTGCAAAAATGTTGGTTAAAAGAAGTTACTAGGAAAGGTTTTTATTGTAATTTGCAAGGGGATTCTGTCTACGGTCAATCGATTTTACAGACTTAATTCAGGATAATTGATGGGAGAAAACAGGTAAACTTTTAGTGAAAGGGATTTGCTAAATGAATTACTGCTAGGTTTTTGGTTTGGTTTTTAATTTTAAGTATATGTGCTTTAAACAAATGTTTCCAGTTACACAGACAAAAGGAATTTCCAAAGAGGCACAGGGTAGATCCAGGAAGTTAGATGGTACATATAAATCACTCCAGGGAGTTATCATCTTTGCATATTTAGATCCTGTCTGGCAAATAGTGATTGCTCAGAAAATGTTCCTTCTGCTAATAGCCTGATAGGAGTTTTGTAATTTCATCCTCAATGTCACCACAAAAAAAAAAAAAAAAAAAAAAAAAAAAAAAAAGAAAAGAAGAGAGAAACGTAAGATTTGTGAGTTATATGCTGCAAATCACGATGGAGAAAATATTTTTTATTTTCTCTTTTTTTTGGTCTTAGGAGTCTAGGCACATGCATATTGATATACTACCTTTGCCTTTAGAATAGTATAAAATTTAGACTTTCTTCTCTTTCACCCATGTATTCAACAATTATTGAGCTCTCACTTTATTCAAGGTATGATTTGAAGCACATTTCACTGAGTCTGACCTCATCGTTGTAAATAATGGGAGAAAAATGAACTGAAGCATTGGAGGCCCTTACCTTGTGGACCGATACCTGCACTAGTCCTTTGGTGGGGACTGCAGACACAGGTCTGAGCTGGCGACTTTGTAGAGAGGACCTGGCTCAACCAAAGTTCCTAAGAGGAAAAACTTGTGATAACAGACGGTGTTAATATGAATAATTATTATTGGATAGGATAATTAATATTGATATTAATGGTATATTTTATAAAATTTAGCTTACAACACATTTTTATGTTTGTTCTTGGGTGTTTGAAAGAATCTGGATAATTGCAAGCAGTTATGGCTGTCTGCCTTTTGTAGAGGTATAGAATATTTAAGTGAGTTGTCTAATATTAATTATATGGATAGTAAGAGGTAGAGCTTGGAGTTGAATCCAAGTTATTTCATTGCAAATCCAAATGTATTAACCCTCTAAGTGACGTTTTCTTCTTAAAAATTTTGACACACAATTCTTTGCCACTTAGATATTCATCCTGAATGGTAGGGTTTCAAGTTAGCTTATGAGAATGATAATTTTGTGTTACAGAACCACAATTTTGTGGTACTGCCAACAATTAAAATTGAGTCTATATGACCCTAAATATTAGAAGAGAAACAAGGGGCCAGGCATGGTGGCTCAGTTCTGTAATCCTAGCACTTTGGGAAGCCAAGGTGGGAATCACTTGAGCCAGGAGTTTGAGACCAGCCCAGGTATCATAGCAAGACTTTGTCTCTAAACAAACAAACTAACCAACCAACCAACAACAACAACAACAAAAAATCAGCCAGGTTTGGTGACACATGTCTATGGCTCCAGCTGCTTGGGGGACTGAGGCAGGAGGATTGCTTTAGCCCAGGGGTTCAAGGTTGCAGTGAGCTATGATGACACCACTCATGCCACTGCACTGCAGCCTGGGTGGCAAAGTGAAAATGTGTCTCTTAGAGAGAGAGAGAGAGAAAGAGAGAGAAAAGGGATACAAGGAGAGAAAACAGAAAGGTGGATAGATGTCTCACTGTATCTGAATCAGGGGATTGTTTGACAGGGCAGAATATTTGGTTTTTGAATATTTGATTCGATAAAAAGTTGAGTTTCCTGACAAATTTATGAGGTGCAGAAAAATGTGATTATTGTTTAACTGAAAATAGTAAAATCTGAAAGTGATATAATTTAGATGATTGAGGTTGCAAATTATTAATGGATATAAAAGTAACAGATTTAAAAGTAATGTTTTGGGGAGCATAATAGAAAACAAACATATTGACAAAGCCATTTATTTTTATTAAAGTAACTAACACTAAGTGGACTATTGATGACAGAGAAGAGACCAATTTCTGCCTTCAAGGTCATGAATATATAGAACATTCAGAGTTCAATATCAGTAAATATGTAGGGAGAATAATTTGTCTGGAGAAGAAAAAATTAGAGTGGGAAAAGGACCCATTAGAATCCCAGCCATATTTAGAGCCAATCCCAAAGAAGAAAATAATACATGAGTCAGGACAGAAAACATTTTCAAAGAAAATACAGCTATAAGGAAAAATGAAAGAGGGATAATTGCAATAAAAACAGCATGATTAGGCCAATTAGGAATTCCATCATTGCACAGGAATGGCTTTGGGAGTAAGCCCAGGAAACGGCTGGGAAACCACACAGCCTACTTCATCCTCCTCTCCAGGCTAGAGGCGTGGGAGGAAGACAAGCCAGTTTTTGACAATAAGCAGCCTCCTCGTGCTTTGAAGGCAGGTGCTGTGTGTTTAAACTCGCAGGCTTGCAGAGGTCGCACCATAGTACCTTTCATGAGAGACAGCCCTAGCCGTTCCTGTGTGCAGCAGATCCACTCATCGAGGGAGGACCCACCTGCCCCATCCCTGCTCCGTGAAGATGGGATTTCTACACACCCTCTATTTATGGGAGCTCATATTCTCCCCTACTCTCAATAGCAGAGAGGAGTAGGCTCATTTGTAAACTTGAAAACTCAGGTCATTTCTAGTAAGTTCAAGTTTTATGATTTCAAAAACTTTTATCGGTAAATAAAGGTCACCCATCTGGCAGCAATGTGTCTCTTTGGCTCAGCTTTGGTTTTCTACACTATGTTATAAAAATATTACAGTCTAGTATGACATTAGCAAAGTGTGACATCTGGGCTTATACAAAGTATAAGAGTTGGCAGAGGGACTAATTTCCTTTCTGAAAAAATGCTGTGGCAGAAAGGGACAGAGGACAACTCGGTGGCTGCGAATACGGCCCTGGACGTTGCTGTAATGCAGCAGGCTGGCCTAGGAGCTTAGCAGCATCCTCCAAACTCCGCCTGGAAAGGGGGAAGGGCCTAATTACCCCAGAGAAAAACGATGATGGATTGCCATGGGCCTTCGAGAATAGAAGCTATTTTAGCAGAAGAGAAAAAAATTTCTCTACCTGCAGTGTTAGGTGGTCATGCATTCAAGAATTAAATGAGACTGCTTCAAAAAATTCTGTAGGTATGGCAGTAACAGGGCTGGCAGCCTTTCCGTGGGTTTAGATGTTACAGCATTTACTTTAGGGGTTGAAAAATGTATAATTAAATTTTGGCATTGCTTTTAGGTGGTAATGATTTTTATTAAATTCCTTTTTGTATGAACCCCTTTATGAGTTCAAGACAAATGTCATATTTATTTTCCCCCCTAGGCTCTCTGGGTGTATTTTAATGCACTGTAATCTAAGAGATATCGAGTCACTGACAAAAAGAATACATGCATCTGGACAGGGACATTGTACAATCTCAGCTAAAAGCCTTTAATTTTCTTGTTTTTTTTTTTTTTTTTTTTTTAAAGAAAAGAGAGAGTATCAAATTTAAAGAAAATTTCTTTCCTCATCTCCGGGCACTCAATTTTTGAAAAGATTCAGGCTTTATTAGTGGCCGGTGGTACTTATATAAGTGGGAAATTGCAGTAGCAACTTTTTACAGTGGTTAAAATAAAAGTCCCTATGCTTTAAGACATGTAAATATTTAAAGTTATAATGACTATTTAGGGAAAATTAAGAGGAATGTTGTTTAGTTAGTTATCCGAATTCTTGAAATCATGAAAATCCAAAGTATTTTTATAAAATTCTGCACGATGGTAACAAGGAATAGATTTGTGACTAGTTCAGGGAACATAGCAGTCTCACTTTTTTTTTTTTTTTTTTTCCAGGTTAAGTCGTGGTGGCCAAGATTAAATGCCACAGTTTCCGTCTGCTTGCCGTGTGCCCCATCCTTATTCAATGTTGAAATGTTAAATTGTTGCCAGTCCCATCTGACTTCTGGGGAGCACCTGTCTTAAGAGAATACACAGGCAGATTATCCAGGAGGAAGAGATCAAGTGTCCCCCCGCTGCCAGGAGCCAGGGCACGTTGGCAGCCCATCTCAGCATGGAAGCAGAGCGCGGGCTTCTGCATTTCCATTTTTCACACAAGGCCCCACTGCACGGGAGGTTAACTGAATTGCCATGGTCAATGAGGCGGGAGAGGCACCCAGACTGGAGGGCAGGGAGTGGGATCCTCCCCATTAGCTCTTCCCAGCTAATTACCACCACCCGCACCAGGGGACTTTATCATTCGCTGCTTTCCTCGGACTCTGAACAATTTCCATTCCAGTAGTCGAGAGAATGACTGTGTGCGTCTGGAATTTATGGGTACGATCACTGCACCATGGTCGGGGAGGAATCCAGTCACCGGGAGGGTTTTTACTTTCCTTTAGTAGTTGCATGGGTCTGCTTCACAAAGAGCCCGGTCTCCGCTCAGCCTTTTTGCTATTACAGAGACGCAGCACTTTCTGGTACAGGCTGGAGAAGCTGGGAGATTTCATGGGCACTTTTTGCCGTGAGATTTTCCTGCCCTCCCTTAGATGCAGCTGCTCTCCTCGTTGTTCTTCAGCACTTAGCGTTTTCCCTCTTTCCCCAGGGGATATTCAGAATGGAGGAAGATCCTGCCGTACTCCAAAGGGTTGAAGTTGGTGGGCATCCCACTGGCACCCGGGGCACATGGAGACTTCTACGGAAATGACCTGCGGCTGTCCCTTGAGAGTGCACACCTGTCCCATGTGATTCTTCTGTCCCCTACCCCTGGCTCTGGCAGCTGTCTAGAAGGCCGGCTCTAGGCTGCCTGCCTTGGTGCCTGAGCCCTGGGGACAAAGGGTTGGGTTACATGAATAGCCCCTCCTTCAACCTTTTCTACCACTGTGGGGTTTGGACTTGAGATACACGATCGAATCTCTTCCCTTTCTTTTTCTTTTTATTAAGACATAATTTACATACCATACAATTCATAATTCTGACGTGTACAATTCAGTAGTTTTTAGTACCTTTACAAGGTTTTATTACACTACCATCTCCAATGCAGAATATTTTCGTCACTGGGAAAAGAAACCCTATACCTGTAAAATATCACTCCCTATTTCCCTTTGTTCCATTCCCCTGGCAACAGCTAATCTCCCTTCTGTTTCTGTGGATTTGCCTATTCTGGGCATTGCATGTAAATGGAATCATACAATATGTGCCCTGTGTGTTTGGCTTCTTTCGTATAACATGTTTTCAAAGTTAACCCATGTTAAAGCATGTGTCAGAATTTCTTCCTTTTTATGGCTGAATAATACTCTATTGTATGTATAAACCACATTTTGTTTATCCATTCATCTGCTGATGGACATCTGGATTGGCTATTAAGAGTAATTCTGCTAGAAACACTTTTTGTACAAGTTTTTGTGTTACCATAATTTTTTCATTTTCTCTTCCCTTTTCATTTCTTCTATGGCTTAGGTTGCAAGACTACTTCTCTGCCTATTTATTTATAATATTTGGTGTATTTAGTGGAAAGAATATGGACTTCATGAAATAGATATAATTGGATACAGTTTCTAACTCTGGTATCCAATCTCTCAGCCTCAATTTTCTCATCCATAAATTGAGTATGAGTACATCTACTTTATAAGGATAAAATAGTTAAGGTGAGATGTTAGTTCCCTATTAAATAAACATAAAATTTCCTATTCGTTAGCTTTAATCTTAGTTTCCACTAATTTAACCACCCAGAGTTTTAGCCTTCTTTCACCAAAACATTGTTCGGAGACAGGAGCCCTCCCACTTGCTTTGCCATGGAACTGCACTGCCTCCGTGGGACTCCCTTCTCTGACCTCCCTTGTTAATGATGGCCTGAGTTATAAGTTGAATCCCATAGGGACCACTGTTGTGTGAATAAACTGTGATACTTATGGTGCTGTGACCTTTATTTCTTAGGCACTTGGCTGAACCCTGGAGCTAGCCCAATAGCAGGGGACATTTCCTCAGGCCTGGACTCTGTGGATACTTTGCCTTCTCCCCTGTTTTTCTCTGATGACATAGTGCTGAATTGAGCAACCTAATAGTGTCTCATACTCCAAACCTGAATAAAGACAATGAAAGGAAGAAGTTAACATATATTCAAAGAATTTTTGTGGGAGAGGGCCAGCACTGTACTTAGGGCCGTGCACATACATGATGTTTAATCCTTACCACAACCCCGTGAGATAGGTACCTTTCATTTTCCAGATGGGAAGACTGAGACTCAGAGAGGTCAATTAATTTATTGAAGTTCATATAGCTAGTAAGTGGCAGATTTGGGGTCTGATCTTAGATAAGTCTGATGCAAAAGCTCCTATTCTTTCCATAATACTGTGAGCTCTGGAGCCGTGAACACCATCTCACTTTATAATTGTGCTATTAATACATAAATGTGATGGTTTCATCAGCTTTTGCTAGGTTATGCTGTGGTTAATGGGCATCCCCAAATCTCAGTGGCTTACAGCAACAAAGGTTTATTCTCGCTTATGTTAACTGTTGGATATAGATCTACTTCATGTCTTATTCATTTGGGTTTCTTGCTGAACGAGAAAGCCCTATTTTGAGATACGCCTTTCCTGACGCTGAAGGAATAGAGCAGTGGCAGAACCATACAAGGGCTCCTAAAGTTTTTTAAAGGATAATACATGACTTCTACTCACATTCCATTGGCCACGGCTGGTCATATGGCCAAATGTTATGTCAATGTTCCGAGACTTACATTCATTCCTTAGGGACAGTCACTCTGGGATGGGGCATGTTAGAAAAGGCAGCGAGTATTTTGAACCAATCATGCAATCTACTACATGTGACTTCGGCATTGCAATGCACACGGTAGGATTTGTGATACCGTGCGTTCCTGGACTTCCTCCTACCTCGGTGGCTCTATTATCTCATTTCTCTTCCTGGCTCTTCCTCTTTCTCTAACTAAACTCTAAACATTAGCATGTCCTAGGATGCATTTCAGGCTTTCCTCTCTCTGCACTCAAACTCCAGATGACCTCAGCCAACACGGCTTTAATTATCATCAACGTGCTGATAACTGCCTAATTTATCTTTCAAGTCCTGACCTCTCTTTGGGCTCCAACTGTCGTATATCATCTCCATTTGGAATTCTAATGTGCAGCTCAAATGTAATATGTCCAAAATGGAACTTCTGATTCCTATCCATCCCCATCCCAGCTGGCAGTCTTCCCTGGTATAGCACATGGTACCATCCTCCACCCAGTTACTCAAAGCAGAAACCTAGGTTCCTTCCTTTTCCTTCACTCCTACTTCAAATCCATCAGCAGCACATGTTATTTACATCTTTCAAATAGTTCTCAAAAGTGTCCATGTCCCTTGATTGTAAAGAAATTTCGTAAGATGAGATAGGGTTCACACTAACTCAAGCCACTATCATCTGTCATCTTGATTGCTGCAATAGTCAACTAACTGGCTTTTGTACTCCTTTTCTTTTCTCCCTATAACTCATGCATCATATAGTAGTCAGAATGACATTGTGAGAGTATAAATGAGGTTAAGCCTTTTCCTTTCCTAAAAACATTCTGAAGATTGAACATTGCCTTTAGAAAAAAATCCAAGGTCCAGGTCATAGTTCGCAAGGCCCTGTATGATCTTGAAATTGCCCAATCCACTGGGTTGAATAGTGTCTCCCCAAATTCATGTTTACCTGGAATCTCAGAACATGACCCTATTTGGGAAGATAGGGTCTTTATAGATGTAATTAGTAATGTTAAGATGATGTCATACTGGATTAGCACAGGCCCTAAATCCAGTATTACTGCTATCCTTTTAAGAAGAGGAGGAAAGACACAGAGACACAGAGAAGACACACAGGGAAGGAAGCCACGTGAAGGTGGAGGTGGAGATCAGAGGGATGTAGCTACAAGGCAAGGAACACAGGGACTGTCAGCAACCACCCGCCTCTACAAGGGAGGCATAGAACAGATTCTCCCTGGGAGCCTCCAGAAGGAACCAACTCCACTGACACCTTTTTCCGACTTCTAGCTCCCTAAATTGTGAGACAATAAATTGGTGTTGTTTCAATCCACCCAGTGTATTAATTTGTTATGGCAGCCCTAGGAAACTAACACAGCCTCCTCTTCTGCTTGCCTCTTTCCACTCCAGGCCTCATGCAGGTGATGCCACACTGGTCTTCTTTCTGTACCAAGGCTTGGTGTTATAGCAGGGCCTTCACACCTGCCCTCCTCATCGTGTCCCAAAGCTTTCCCAAGACTGGCTCTTTTACACCTATACACTTCTGCTCCCACTATAGCCTCGGATGTGGGTTCTACATATTTAACATAATTCCCTGATTTGGGTGTATTCAGAAAGTATGTGTTGCATTTACTTTTGTCATGCATTTCTATACCTAAGGAGTCCAAAGCAAGAGAGATGTATGTTTTAAGCATCCTTAAATAGTATGATTAAGTTGGTTCCAACTGTGAGTCAGGTAAGAGAGGCGCTGTACAGAAATGAGGGAGCATCCCCTAGTCCATGAATTTCTCTGGGAACTGTTTCCTTGCCTTTAAAAACCAGCAGCAACAAATCTCCTCCCACTGTAGTAATCTTACAGAGACAAAGGGCTCCCATGCCACCTTGCCATAGAGGGGGTTTCCTGCATGGAGGAAGTTAGCACTTCCAGAGTTCTTACCCTGGAAGAAATTTTGTAAGTCAAGACATAGGGTTGACACAATTTCTACACTCTGAAAAATTGTTGATGGAGAATCTGATAATCCTCTAATTTTGGGTTAAAAGTCCAAATGTGAAAATATTGCAATTTCAGAGCAGGGGTGGCAGGGCCTCAAAGTGAGCTCATAAACACTGGTCACTAATTACACAGAACTCTGAAGAAGGAAGAATACTTACATAGCTCTGAATTTTGGTTCTCCCTTCTCCAGCTTGGTCATGCCAGGACATGGCATTTGTCATTTCCCAGCAAGAAAAAATTGGAAATGAACATATAAACCAAGCTACATATTATTTGTAGTTTGCAATGCATATTTGTATAATTAGGGTTAACTGATTTAGAAATTACTTATAGTTTTCAATTTACAGGTTTGTGTGGTTATTCTCCTGGAATACATTACAAATTCTTAAATCAAAGAGCCCCTTCAAGTAGTATGTAGATAAATACCAACACTGAATTACCCCTGATAATTAAAACTTAGTATCTGGTGTCCCAAACAAACCAATAAATCAATCACATCAGTGGTAAAAAAGAAATTCTAACATAACTTACCTACCCATTTTAGGAATCAAAAAATAACTTCTGTTCAGGGGGTCACACATGTTTTCCTGCCTCATATACTTATGAAGCCTCCCAGAAATGGCTCACCACAATAGGGATTGTTATTCTGGAAAGTTTTCTCTGGCTACATGGAAGCACTTTGTCTCTGTCTTCAATATAGCAGCAATTCTTTCCCAGGGATTCCACCTACATATCAGACATGAATTTTGGAAGAACTGGATGGGTCAATGTGAGCACCTTGATGAACTCTCCAGGTGATCCAGTTCAGACATATCTTCTGTTCCCCCAGACTGGGAGTCATGAATTCAATTCTTAATTATAATACATGACACCAATGTGGTTATGTTTATGTTTATAACAGAACTGTGCTTTTTAAACTTTCGTAAACCCGTCCTCACTCTTTCTACTTAGTTTGTTTCCCACAACAATTGGATATGAACTTTGCCCTCTTTAGTTACTATGGAACCAGCTCATCACTGAGCTGCCACTGGAATCTAAGCACCTTAGACTCAGGTTGCTTCCCAATTTGTCCCGAATCTGGAGAATGGGTAGAACATTAGCAGCCTCCACTCTGACAAACTGAGGACTGATTTGTTTAGACCTACCACAAGCATCATCCTGGGAAGAGCTGACTTTCTTAACACAACCCTGCAGAGTTAGATCAATTCTTATGCCCATTTTTGAGATGAGACATCTGAGGCATGGAAGTATTGACAAATGACCAAAGGGTGCATAGACCTAGTAAGTGGTAGCCAAGTAGACAAGAGTAGCTCCTCACAGATGAAACAACACATAAATATCCTGGTTCCCTTTCGCAGGTGCCAAGAACCACATGCCGGTGTCTGCAGGTCCCTATCTATTGCTATGTCTAAACCCACATATTCTAAAATATCCAAGAGGAGCCAAAAGGGAAATGAGGTTCTTTTCACTGCGTCTTGGAGAACAGGTTACTAATGGCCTATAGTATACAGATAAGGACAATATGGATGAAATTTTGAAAAGTCAGAATTTTAAAGATGAAAAGTGCTTTGAAACAACCAGGTGCAATAACAAATTCTTTGTGAAAAAATCATATTTTACCAGATTTTAAAATGAGCATGTAAAAATGCAGAAAGATTTTTATTATAAATCTGCTACCTCTTGGGGTACCCTTGATGGAAACCGTGTAGCATGTTTCCTCCTGGGGGTGCAATAGATTTGCTCCACTATGAAACTGTGTTCCCCATTCTGGAATAGAAGGCAGCCCCTCAGGCATCAAGCCTCGAGAGGACAAATTATCTTTGCCTTCCATTTCTACACTTTGTTTCCCTTACCAACTCTCTTGCTAATTTTTTCTGAGTCCTGCTTAAAGAAAAAGCTAAAGCAAACTTTACTCATGTAACTCAATTTAAAATAAGCAATTTTATATTTTTAAAATCTTTTAATTTAAAAGAAGATTTCTGTCTTTGAGAAATACTAAACTAAGTCAAAGGCCTCCCTTTTATTTATTATTTTTATTATTATTATTAATTTCAGCCCTTTGGTTTGTCGTGCTCTTTTTCTAGCTTTCAGAGATTTTAAATATGTTTTTGTTGAACTAATACTTTCATTTTATTTTATTTTATTTTTTTGAGACAGAGACTCACTTTGTTGCCCAGGCTAGAGTGCCGTGGCATCAGCCTAGCTCACAGCAACCTCAAACTCCTGGGCTCAAGCGATCCTCCTGCCTCAGCCTCCCAAGTAGCTGGGACTACAGGCATGCGCCACCATGCTCGGCTACTTTTTTTCTATATATTTTTAGTTGTCCAGCTAATTTCTTTCTATTTTTTTTAGTAGAGATGGGGTCTTGCTCTTGCTCAGGCTGGTCTTGAACTCCTGAGCTCAAATGATCCACCTGCCTCAGCCTCCCAGAGTGCTAGGATTACAGGCGTGAGCCACCACGCCTGGCCAATACTTTTATTTTTCAAAGATCAGAACACCCATTAGCCAGTCCCATTTTTATGTCCCCCTCCTTGTTCCTCTTCTCAGCTTCTGGTAACCATCATTCTACTCTCTGTCTGAGATCAATTGTTTTTAATATTTATCTCCCATATATGAGTGAGAACATGAAAAATTTGTCCTTCTGTGCTTGGCTCATTTCACTTAACATTATGTTCTCCAGGTCCTTACACGTTGTTGCAAATGGCAGGCTTTCATTCTTTTTTGTGGCCATATAATATTTCACTGTGTATATGTACCACAATTTCTTTATCCATTCATCTGTTGATGGGCATTTAGGTTGATTCCAAATCTTGGCTATTGTGAATAGTGCTGCAGTAAACATGGGAGTGCAGATGTCTTTTCAATATACTGATTTCCCCTCCTTTGCAGCAGTGGGATTGCTGGATCATATGGTAGTTCTATTTTTAGTTTTTTGATAGTTAGATAAAATGAATGATATTTGATACCAAAACAAAGTGACTGTAATCAACAATAAGTTAGAGTATACTTTAAAATAACTAAACAGTTGGAATTGGAAAGCTCCTAACACAAAGAAATGTCAAATGCCTGAGGTGATGGATACCCCAATTACTCTGATTTGATTAATCCACATTGTATGCCTAAATCAAAGCACCATCACATGTACCCTATAAAGATAGCCAACTAATACGTACCTATCATCATTAAAAATAAAAAAAAAATTTAAAAACAAAAAAAAAAGAGCAGAAATGTTACACTTGATTGACCTGTGAGTCAAATTGTCTTTCTTAAGCCACCTATGTCTCAAAATTCCTTTATACCTAAACAATTCTAAATGCTCCCACTAGGTCACAACAAACATTGACACAAAAATACAAGTAAATTTGTGTGCGTTTGTATGAATTCATTTTAAGGATATACACATTTTTTCTCTTCAGGATAATTTAAGTATCATATTTTGCTACTGTTCTAACAAACTAAAATGTAGAACTAGAATATAAGACTTTGTTTTACCCTTATCTTTCACCATACACATGAATCAATTCAAAATGAATTAAAGACTTAAATGTAACTGAAACTGTGAAATGCCTAGAAGAAAACATAGCAGAAAAGCTTTAGGACATTGCTCTTGGTGATGATCTCAACGATGTGATAGGAAAACACAAGGAACAAAAGCAAAATATATAAATGAGGATTCATAAACTAAAAAGCTTCTGTACAGTGAAGGAAACAGTCAACAGAACAAAAAGGACATCTACAAAATGGGAGACAATATGTGAAAACCATATTTCTGATAAGGGGTCAATATTCCAAATATGTAAGGAACTCAATTCAGTAGCATAAAACAAAGAACTGAATTAAAAAATGGGCAAAGATCTTGAATAGGCATTTTTCTGAAGAAGACATACAAATGGCCTATAGGTATATGAAAAAAATTCTCAAAATCACTAATCCTCAGGGAAATGCAAATTAAAACTGCATTTAAATACTCCTGTTAGAACTGCTGTTATCAAAATGATGAAAGTTAACAATTGATGCCTCCAGCATTGATCTTTTTGCTCAAGATTGCTTTGGTTATTCAGGATCTTTTGTGGTTCCATACAAATTTTAGGATGGTTTTCTCTATTTCTGTGAAAAATGTCATTGCAGTTTTGATTGGTATTGCATTGAATCTGTAGATTGCTTTAGGTAGTATAAACACCTTCACATTATTACTTCTTCTAATCCATGAACATGGGATATATTTCTATTTATCTATGTCCTCTTCAATTTCTTTCATCTATGTTTTATGTCTTCACTGTACAAGTCTCACCTCCTTGGATAAATTTATTTCTAAATATTTTTTGTAGCACTTAATAAATGTAATTGTTTTCTTGATTTCTTTTTCTAATAGTTCATTGTTAGTGTATAGAAACTATTAATTTTTTGTGTGTTATTTTGTATCTTG
Organism: Indri indri; assembly: GCA_004363605.1. Classification (NCBI taxonomy): domain Eukaryota; kingdom Metazoa; phylum Chordata; class Mammalia; order Primates; family Indriidae; genus Indri; species Indri indri. Next base: position 13,627 of record RJWJ010018400.1, on the reverse strand, counting down.
CAACTTCACTGAATTTGTTTATTAGTTTTAGCAGTTTTTTTGATGATGTCTTTAGGTTTTTCTTATATAAGATCATGCTATCCTCAAACAGTGATGATTTAACTTCTTCCTTTTCAAGTCAGATGACTTTTATGTTTTTCTCTTGTCTAATTGCTCTGGTTAGGGCTTCCAGTACTATGTTGAATAAAAGTTGCAAGAGTGGGCATCTGGATATGCTTTTTACCTTGATTGCAGTGTTGGTTTTAGGTATATATGCATACATTCAAACTCATCAAATCATATACATTAAATATTTGCAGGTTTTTATATATCAAATATACTTCAGTAAAGCTATTTTGAAAAAAGAATTTATCGTTCACTAAGAACTTCACTACGGGAAGGAACGAAGGTGTCTGGGGATGACCACCCTAATTTTTTGAACACACCGGGACCATGGGATTCCTCGTATACATAAGCATAACCTTGAAATTACAAGATTTCTTTTATACCTAAGTTCAAACTTAGCCTCCTCAGAGCATTTCCTTTGTTTGGCAAGACTGGGGGGCCCTTGAGATACCAGGTAGAGAAAGATAAGACCTTGAGATATTTGGCAGTGGAGGAGGGTGGGTCTTTGTAGTCTGGAGTTAGCAAATGTTATTAGGGCTAATAATGTGCAATCAAAAGGGGTCACAGTACTCATCTGGAAAACAATTAAAGGCCTATCATTTTCTGGAGGCTTTCACCTCTTTCTCTTAACTACTAACATGTAATGTTGTTTATTATATAGGGACTGGTTTTCTCATAACTGTACATGGCTAATTATGTCACAAGGGAAGGGAAATAATACATTTATTTTAATATTATGTGTCTTAATAATGGTTATATCTTCCTTTGTCAGTAAGACTAATTCCCTTAATTTAACATTAAAGTATTATTTGAATATGAAAGTTAGTAGATGATGATAGTGATGATGATAATGATGATAATTATGGTGAAGATGATGACTATGAAGGTATTTTAATTTTGCTGTGGACCCTCAAATAACTGGTTTGTGCTTCAGGGTTGCACAGAGAATGCATAATAGAAAACCTACTCAAGCCAAGTGAGTAGGGCTACCTGGGAATTCCGATATTGGCAGTACCAGTGTCTAGCACCAAACCACTGATACGACAGAGGAAATCACACACTCTAGAGTCAAACTGGTGGCTGTCCCCATACCACGGTTATTCCTTAATAACAAATAAGGTTAAGTAAGTGTAATGTTCCAGTCCCTCATTTTGTGCTCATGACTTTACCCTTCAATCCTCAGCCCTTTTATTACCTTAAATTTGTACAGTGATTTTTTCAAATAACTTTGGCACATATAATTCCATATGATACAAGCAACTCCTCATTTGGCCACACTCACACAGTTCTAACTCAAGTTGTGATTCAAACACAGAATTCCTTCCACTTTACCATGGTCGACTCCTCAATTTTGGATTGAGTAAGCTATATATTTGACTTTTGTTTAGGTCTGGATTAGGCAGTTACCTTAAAATTCTAATATCTAATTTGCCACTCCTTTCTTCTGCACAATGGTATTAGTCTAAAGTTCTGTATATGCATATGTGAACGCATTATGTTGACATATAGTGTTTTTAGTTGTAACTGAATCTCTTCATTTTATATGTTTCAGAGGTGCATCTGTTGTGAATTAAATGATACATTTATAAGAACGAAGAAAAATCAAAATCATTTCCCCTCAAGAAATTAAAATATTACCAACTGAACTTTTTGACCTATTCATAAACCAACCTTAATTCCATTCATTCTACTTCTCATTTTATGAACACCCTAGAGATTGTAGCTCTCTCAATCCAGTCCTACATGGGGGGAAATCTTCCGGACCCCTCCTCATGCTTTACACACATGAGTCATGTCACTAAATTTCAAATTGTTATTTCATCATGTGTCCCACAAAATAATACCTTATCCTGTGACTCACTGTTGTCAGTTGGAGGTTACCTCAGATTTAAATTATTTCATGCTGGCAGTACATGTATGAGGCTTTTGCTTTCGTAATTTCTCTCAAATTACTCAAGAGGCCTAGAAAGGTCCAGATGGAAATGAACATATTGAATGCTTAAAAAGAAATGTTTGTATTGTTTGTGCAGGAAGTAAGATTCATTTCTTAATACACAGAGAAGGTTGTTTCCCTTTCTATTAGAAGTTCCAAATGAAATAAAATCCTGCACCTCTGCGTTTCCCTGCAGTAGTTAAGCTGATGCAGCAGATACTTTGGTTTTAATTATTTATGGATGAGCCATGTGCAATGCCTGCCAAAGGTAGCAAAGGGAAAATAATGGCCAGTATTACACAACTGACCTTGAATCCAGCTCTGATTGAAATTAATTACCCAAAGTTTTTAAATCTCAACTTCTTACATTGTAGGTAATGTCCTTCTCTGGTGATAATGAATAGTCCCACTGTCTTACCATGAGCTTTGCTTATCACAAGTATTTAGTTCATGGTATTTGGTACGTCTAATCCTTTCAGAGAAAACAGTATTAATTGACTTGATTTTTTTTCTAATTCCTGCATATTGTGTTACTCTAATATTTATCCCTTGACATTCCATTAAGGCCAGCTGTTATTTTACACAATGATTGTTTGCAAAAATTAGCTCAATTTTAGCCTGACCTCTAGACTATTTTGCCACTTAGAAGGTACAAACAGATTGTCTCATACCCTTTTCTTGTGTTTTTATGTTGTCAATCTAGTGTGCCTTAGATGTGAGCAACTGGATGGGGACAATTATTTTTCCTGTTAATTCTAATTAGCTGTCAGTCTTCCAAGGAGAGTGGACTTGGTCAGAATGAGGATGATGCCAACTCATGAATATATAATCCAGCCTTTAGAAAACATATGCTTTGAAGGCACAGTGGCTTCTTCTAGTATTTTTAAGGACCGATTTAGTTTTTGTATACTTGCATTTCAACGAAGATGTTGCCTCCAGTGCTCCAGGTGCTGTTCCCCAGGGTCTCTACCTCAGCGCAGACTTTGGAGCATATCATTGGTAGCTGGGGGCAAAGGTTCCGCGAGAGGAAACTTCACTGACAGAAAAACGAAAAGTGCCACAATGGAATGCTGAGAGAATTCATTTATAATAAACAGTAATTAAACAGGGATTATTACGGTGGCACATTTACGATGTGAAAGTAGAAGTTGTGTCAACACCTTATAAAGGCCAGAAAGTAATTCAGCTGAAACATTTGCTCTGGGCTGAAGAACAAGGTTCTATTCTAAAGAAGAAGTAGGCTTGCTGTTTGTTGTGGTGAAAAACTCTTCATTACACTCGTTTTGGTTTTAAGCATTTTACACAGCTTTCCTGAGGTTTAATGTCACCTAGTGCTACGGAGTCTAAGAGACGGTTCCTTATTATTGAGACTTTCTCCTAACCAACTCTGTTTTCTTTCTAAAAATATCATTAAAATGTACATAGAAGCTTAACTTTTGTTTTCTGAATACAAATCTCAGCAATATGGTGGCTCTTAAAAACCTTTGCAGGAATGGTGGATATCCCTTTTTCTTTGCCATCTATCCCTGGTTTTTTGCTTCATCTTTCCAAACTACCGTCCTCACCTATCACCTGTGCTGGCCACCTCAGCCTCAGTCAGCAGCAATTAGGCATCTCGTGATACTCAATGCCTATTAAACCGCTCCCATTCTCTTCCTCATTAATGTTGCTGAAACTCAGCTTTTCCATATTTTGGCTTCTCAGCACTGGCTTGATGAGTGAAGCCCTCTGATGTACTAACGGACAGGAGATGGAAAAATAGCCTTCTTTTCAATACACCAACACTTATTTGGACTTCTGGAAATATGTCCGTTTAATGAAAATGATCTATAACAGTGAGAGTTTCAACAAGGTAAGGAAAGGAAATCAGGACAATGATTGTTGAGCAGGGAGTAGCAGGAGGGTGGTGTCAGATCGGGCTCTTTCAGATTACGCTCTCCACTTGGACATTTTACATCACTTACACATTGGACTTGCCTTAGGTAAGCGGTATAAGATTTCAGTTCAGATGACTCAAAAAAAGAAAATGGGTAGGTGGAAGATAGAATGATTTAAGAGAAAAGGACCACATCTGCCTATGAAAGTATCAACACCAATTTCTACAATTTAATTTAGAACTTGTAAAAATATTTTTCTCTTTCATTGTTAGAATATCACCCAGTTAAAGAAAGTAATAACCTTGTATACCCAAAGTTCCATCTAATTCATATTTACTATGTAAATAAATATGATTGATTTATTAATTTTATTTAATTTAGTAAAAGTGATTGGGAATACAAAGTGAAAAAAACAGAAAATTCATCTTCAAGAAGGTCCTTAGATAGCCAACTACTACTAGATTTATTATTTCAAAAGCCCATATTATGCCCTACTAAGTAAATCAGATTTAAGTAGTCTTAAGTATAAATAAACAAAACATCCATCCTAAAGAAACATCCTATGGACAAGTAACCCATAATGATTGTTGGGACTCTCGGTTTCTCTGTGATCGTTTCATGATTTGAAAAATGTGCCACTTTTTAAGAAAGTGAGTTTCAGAAGAGACAAAAGGCTGACCCATGTAGAGAGAGATGTGGTAAACCTCTCCCTGTCTCCATCTCCCAAACAGGGCATTTATGTTTAAAAGTTCTATATAATAGCTATTTAATCCAGGGCAAGACAGTTGATTGTACTTAAAAACAGAAAAAAATCTCAACAGGCAAATTTAGAGAAGATGGGGATTTAGTCTTCTCCTCCAATATTGAGGAAAGAGAAAATAAGTTTCTAATGGATAGGACGTGGCTGGGAGAAAATGGATAGACTCTCAGTATCAGAGGCTCCCCAGGGAAAAGATGTAGGGAAACTAAGAACAAAATAGCTCATAAATGACCAATGAGGGATACCTGAAGGAACAAGTGTATAAATATCTCAAGTCAGAGGATATCTGAGAGTGGAGAGCTTGGCCAAGGTAGATTCAGAGGCCTATGAGCTTAGGAATTGGATGATTCCCTGCTTTTGTTTTTTTCTAATGATTTGAGTAATATTTGTGGAACATTCAACAATGTTATGAGGCTCTGTCTTCAAGTTCATATTGAAGATCAAAAGTTTTCTGTTTCATTTTCTAATATTTAAACTTTTTTCTAAGATCTTTATAAGTAGACCACTCTATGATGGTCAAGATAATGAGTTTGCTAGGATTCTTAGTTTGAGCCTACACAAAGATAAACAGGATTCTGACATTATTCCTTGTCAGCTGTCCTGTAAATAAAATCAGGATTTCTCATGATAAGGGAATCTTTAAATATGTGTGTATCATTTGTTCATGAGAACGTAATTCATAGTGTATTATGGTGGAAATTGCCTAAATATCATAGTCAGACTGATTTTGTTTCAAAATCCAAATTCAATAAATCACTAATTGTGTAACCTTCATACTTGCCATAATATACAAATTTTTGATAGTTCCATTGCCTTTTTTTTTTTTTTTGCAAACTAAGAATAACTGCATTATTTCCTTCTCTAAGACACTAGATCACCCTCTTCTTCAATTTACTTGAGCCAATGTTTACGTAAACTTCTTGCCTCAAAAAATTGCAGTCAGCAAATTAATTCAGTCACTGTTCAGAATGAATGTACAGGTAAGTTCTACGTCGATTTCATAATTTATCAGAAAACCCTAAGGGATTAGCTAGGATTGCCTCTGAATGCATTGTACTGTTTTCAAAACTCAGTCATTGACTTTATTTCTTCCGGAAACAATGCCTACCAGTGGGTAAGAGAAAAAAGAAGAAAATAATTTATTTACATATAAACAGTTTTTCCCTTTACTAGCAATCACATATTAGTAACAGTACACCTTAGCATAATTCATATTTCTCATTACATCATTCTTTATGCTTAGAGATATTTTATTGGGTCCTACTGAGATATTCTTTATTTTTTCTACCTTCATTTGTTTTCTATACTTAAAGTTTTGTTAGTAACACATCAAGGAAGGAGTATATGTTAAATAAAAGGAAATACTAAATAATATAAACTTTTTTTCCAGTGACATTATTTTATGCATCATGTATAATATGTATATTTGGTGTTAGGGCTAAAGTGCAAAATAAGTGGGAATGTTTTAAGCTCATGATTGAAAATATATATTTTTATGTGTGAACCTGCCTACAGGCCAAGATTTCTCAAACAACAAACACAAATAAGAAGCCAAAACCATATAAAGAGTTGTAAAACTCCTAAGCAGTTTTAGAGCTCAAATTAAACACAGAACAATTAATATTCATTTGGCCTCCGTTTATAATTAACAGCTCATCTATGTGTGTCTGTGAGCCTGAGGAGAAAAATCCAGTTAACCACAGAATTCCTTCCTTGCTCAAACAGAGAACTGCCTTGCTCTTTTGGATCGTCATTTTTAATACATTAGCTTTCGTGAATTCTCTTAAGAGGAAGACATCAAATATATCGCTAACTCTTCCCCTTATAATTTAATCAGAAGAACCATCAATAGAAAATACAATAAAAATTATTACTAGTATTTTTACCTGATGACAATATAAATTTTTTAACAACACACTCTTTAGGATTTAAATTGACCACCAAAATTTTCTTTTCTGTATCTTTTTTTTTTTTTTTTTTGAGACAGAGTCTCACTCTGTTGCCCAGGCTAGAGTGCCATGGCATCAGCCTAGCTCACAGCAACCTCAAACTCCCGGGCTCAAGCAATCCTTCTGCCTCAGCCTCCTGAGTAGCTGGGACTACAGGCATGCACCACCATGCCAGGCTAATTTTTTCTATATATTTTTAGTTGGTCCACCTAATTTCTTTCTATTTTTAGTAGCGACAGGGTCTCGCTCTTGCTCAGGCTGGTCTCGAACTCCTGACCTCAAGTGATCCTCCCAGAGTGCTAGGATCTTTTCTGTATCTTAAGCAACAGAGATTTGTACAGGCCCAAATATCACAGCCTTTCAGCTGTGTCTCTATATATATCAAAATGTCTTCAAGGAGGATTATAGATCATACCTTACATTTGGAGCCATTGTGGTAACAAGAACACCGTTACATGATCTGAAGTCTAAAAAAAATTATGAGTGTTATTAGGAAGAACATTGATTTCTCAGTTGTCTTTAATCTAAAATATATTGTACTCTAAAGTAACAAAATCCTTTCAAATATCAGTTTAGCCATCCACCCATCCATCCATCCACATGTACATTAATTCATACATGCATTCATCTTTCCATTCATCTATCTATGTGACAATTATATATAGAGTGGCTATTATATGTTGGGAAATGAACCAGGGACTAGTGATGCAAAGATGAGTAAAATAAAATCCCTAATTTTTGAATTGCTTAGGATCTCATAAAATAAAGGCAGGCATGCTGGTACCTAAAGCATAGCAGTTAATACTAGATCCTGAGGTTCAAATCATGCCTTACTAGCTATGTGACTCTGGGCAAGTTACATAACCTTACTGTGCCTCAATTTCCTAATTGGTAGTGCCATATAGAAGTATTGTGTCTTTGAGAAAGATTTTGGAAAGAGCACATAAATTCACCTAGTTGATTGAAGGGGTTGAAATGGAAGAAAGGAGAATCAGAATATAGTTGATATATTAAATGGATTTTTGAAGTAAATTGGTGATTATAGGAGATGAGGGAACCATGGGGATGTGGAGATCTAACATACAAAACATTAGGCTCAAGAAAGCAAGGCTAATTTGGACAAAGGCTACTTGAAATGGCTGAACTGCAGGGTACATTTCAGCAGTGGGAGATGAGGGTAGCTGGATCATGGAGGAACTTGTTAACATCTTGAGCGTATATGCCAGAATTTCTCAGATGTGAGTAGCATTTGGATACCTTCTAAAGGAAAATAGCTCTTAAAAATTCCATTGCTCACTTCCATTATTTTTATCATATTCTTATATATGTACACATATAAAACAAAGTACAAATTCCTTAAATAGAGAGCTGTTGCATAACCAAAACAAATTTGTAAGTTAAAAACAAATAGAGTTATAAAACAATCACAATTTGAAGTTGAAAGAATGCTGTTTCTTTTTAATTAAAACATTGTTCTGAAGTAAACACAGTCTAGATTGCTTTGGTGCAGGATTTTTTATTTTAGCCTTGCCAGTGCTAACAGTAACGTGCACCATGTGATGGTTTAATTCTTCCTCCATGTGATACTATTTAAACCATAGGGAAACCTTCATTTGTTTATATACCATGCTGGGATGACATTCGGGTATAGGACATTAAGTTCCTCTATGTTCTTTTTTGTCTTCACCACAACAATGAATTTAGTGTCACTGGTTGCTAATGAGACTGTTAACCCCACAGCTATGCAGGAACTGAAATCTTGTGACAGTGCTATGCCATCTTTATCATGCAGAATAGGCTTATATTTATGCTTTGGATTATCATTGAGAAGTTCACAATTTGTAAATGCACAAAGAAGTCCAGCACCAGGACCCCTGAGAACATGGCCGTAGAGCTATCTTTGAGAAAGACTGCCAGAGACAACAAACGGAGGCACTGAAAGGCTGAAAGTAAGGAAGAAATGAGCTTTTCCTTTTGGAAAGCTCACTCTGTGAACAGTTAGAAAACTTAAAACAGTCCAGGCAAAAGATGTTGAAAACTTCGTAGCAGCCATGGGACTACGAAGAAAAGACAGATTTGAGAATGTAATAGGGGTATAATTGACAGGACTTGGTCTCAGATTGGATGTGGGAGGTAAGAGAATTTGAAAATTCAAAGGTAATTCTCCTGTTTCTAGCCTGGTTGCCTGGGTAGTAGGGGATGCCATTGGCAAATGGAGAGAATGTTTGAGGCGGAGTAGTCTGTGGGTGGAAAAGAATGAGATGGGCTTTGGATATATTCCATCTGAAATTCAACAGCTGTGCTGGAGTAGACAATCAAAATATGAGCCTGGAGAGTAGGGGAAGAAACTAGGCTGTGGATAGGGTTTGGTGATCAGCGGCATACCTGTGGTCGTCATGGCTTTGGACTTGTATGAGATTCCTACGGGGAGAGCATCAGGAGTTAGAAGAAAGCCAATGATGGCCTCCCGGGGGATAGTGACACTTTAGGTGGGCAGATGGAAGAGGAACAGCTCCAAGAGGAGACTGATGAGGGCCAGAGAGAAGAATAGACACAGGAGAGCAGGCTGTCATTGAAGGTGCTGCTGTGCCTTGCTTGAATTACTGCAGCAGGCTCATAAATTATTATTCTGTGTTGAGGATGTCTGTCCTCAAATCCATTTTCATCTCTGATGCCCTAGTGAATGTTTTAAGCCAAAACTATTTCTTCTCCTTTGTAATCTATTATGTTTAGTGGATATTTATGTCTTTCCACTAATGTTTAACTTGTGGTCCTTTACAAATGTCACATTTTCTGTCATGTACATGTTGGAAAACCTGGATTAAATCAGGATAAATTGGCATATTTGCAAAGGTAGATCTTTCCAACAGAAGCATAGTTCCTTCCATTTTACATGCTTTCTTTCCATTTTTTGTGTGCCCTTAGGTCAGCCCTAAGCTCTTTTCTTTATTAACATTCTTTCCCCTGATGATCAATATGTTACTGATTTCCAAACATGCATTTAGGAGCTATCTATCTATCTATCATCTGTCATTATCCTGAGCTCTAAAATTCATATCCAACTACCTACTTAGCTCCCAATACACAACCCAACCTTGAATTTCTCCAATCCATAAACTGGTTTATTCCCGAGTAGTGCCATCTGAGTAAGCCAAAAATTTAGCAATGATCTTGTATTTTCTCCCTTTCTCACCCCCATCATTAAAATATCATCTAATTTTTAATAATACATCTTTAATCCAAATATTTATCTTTTCCAAGTTTAGCCAGGGTTCTCCAAAACCAACAGGACATATAGCTATACAGATATATATATATATATATAGCTATAGATACATCAATATATATATTAGGGAATTTGCTCATACAGTTATAAAGGCTGAGGAGTCCCGAGGTTCATGGTTGGCAAGCTGGAGACTTGGGAGAGCTGCTGGTACAGTTCCAGCCCAAGAACCAGAAGAGACAGTGGTGTAAGTTCCAGTTCGAGTCCAAGTCCAAAAGCAGGAGAGCGTCAATGGCCCATGCTGAACACAGTCAGGCAAAGAGAGTACATTTGCCCTTCCTCTGCCTTTTGTTTTATTCAGGACTTCAGTGAATTGGATGAGGCCCACCTACACCAGGGAGGGCTCTCTGCTTTACTCAGTCTACTGATTCAAATGTCAGTCTCATCCAGAAACACCCTCATAGACACAGCCAGTAATAATGCTGAACCAAGTATCTGGATATCCCATCCCACGGCTCAGTCAAATGAACACATAAAATTAACTATCACAGATAGTTCCCTTTTATGTTCTTTGCCTTACAATCTAGTTTTCACACAGCCATTGAATGATATTTTAAAAATTTAACTCAGCATATCATTTCCTAACCTGAAATCCTCTAATAACTCCCCAGTACTCCAGAACAAAATCCAAAATCTTTATCATGGTGTGTAAAACCCTGTAAGATATGAATCATTGGATGCCCTGCTGCTCGGTGTGGTCCAGCCACATTGACCTTCTTTCTGTTCTGCAGTGAGCTGACCTCTGTGTGTTTCCCAAGTCGGCTGTGCACTTTGATGTTCCAGGGTCTTCAACTTGCTGTTTCTTCTCTTTCGTCTCTCAGAGTTTTGCACAGCTGCCGCCTTCTCATTATTCCAGTCTCAGCCCAAACACCACCTCCCTGGATACAACCTCCCTGTAACCGTACCTAAGGCATCACTTTGTCCTTAGCCTGGTCACTCTGCCATGCTGCCTTGCAATTCTGTGCACCATGGGAGATTAGAGAAAATGGTATTTCCACCAGCTAGGAAGTCTGGAGAGCAACGGAAAGGTGCAGATGCTAAAACGTAACGAATCTGGGTTTGAGGTTTAACTCTGCTTTTTACCGACGTGGCTAATCACCAAACATTCCTGAATCGTCGTCTTCTGACCTGAAACAGCGAAATGATTATTTCACAGTTGTGGTGAGAATTAAGTAAAACACAAACGAAAAACATCTAACATGGCTCAGATCCTAACAAAATTATTGCTTATAAAATGTAATTCCCTTTCCATCACTCTCATTCCTCCTCCTTTTCTCTTTTTTCCTGGGGAATCGTTGAGACTATAATATGTGAGATATCACAAAGGTCGTGGCTACTATCTTGGATTTCTTCCATTCTTCAATTTTTATAATCTGAAACTTAATTAAATATCAGCCGTCCTGTATAGTCCGCCATCCAGGTCCCTGAGGAAGAGTTTGGAAAACACTCACTCACTGATCCCTGCCCAGGGTATTCTATTATTATCCTCTGTCAACCCTTGGCAGGAGACTGCATCAGTCATGAATCTGGAGCTGCTGAGACAATATTAGAGGAACATTTGACGGGGGTTATGCTCAAGGTTTCACAGAGATCTGTTGTATTAGCCCTTTGGTTTCAGTCCCGTCCTGACCTTACAACTCTATAAACACAATCCTAAACCCCCATGAACTCTATGCTTTCAGACTGACTGGTCCTACTTGACTCCAATAATATATGTTAAAACGGAGGCCATCAAACCATAGCCTGCACACCAAATTTGGCCATCAGCCTGCTTATGTAAATAAAGTTTTATGGAAAGCAGCCAAACTTGTTTATTTTCATGTTGTTTAAAGCTTCTTTCTCATGATAAAGGCAGAGTGGAGTAGTTGCAACAGAGACCATATGGTCCGCAAACCCTAAAATATTCACTGTTTGGTCCTTTACAGTAAAAGTTCCCAGACTCCTGTGTTATACTGTCTAACCCTTTGTACTGCCATCTTTTTAGCAACAAAGCATGTATTGGGTCCATACTGGATGTCAATCTCTGCGCTAGATACTGACAGTAGAGCAGGGACCCAAGGAAGCTCCTATGTTCAAGGAGCCCACAGTCTATTTCAGTAATTCCTAACCAACTAATAGAGATAAACTGATTTCACCCACCTTCTCTCTTTGGTCTCTGCTGAAAGCATACTATCAAGAAAGGTAACAGTAAACAAAAATATGCTTCATATACAAGACTTTTTCCACCCACACCTGAAGTTTGTCCTGATTCAAATCACCTTGGCATGGAAGTTTCCAGGTGGGAATAACTCTCACAGGAAAGAAAAATACCCTCTCCCTCTCTTCCCCCAGATTCCTGACTTCAGCATGACTCTTTGCTCTCTGGGCTAGGTTAGACTTTGAGATTTCAATGACATTGCTTGTTTAAGACAATCTGCCTATTACGTTTTTTTTTTTTTTTTTTAAGGTTTGTTCTTTACATGAAAACTTTCATGTTTCATTACAAAGTCTCTAAGATATATTGTGCTTTAAATGTTGCTTATACACTCTTTGAAATACAGAAAGTGTTCACTTTTTGTTCACATATAGTAGTAGCATATTGGAGATTTTCAATAAAATAATAGTAATTGGACCGTAGGTCCTTAGGCAGCAAAGTTCAAACAAAGCTTTTTCTCTAGTTAACAAGAAGTGTTTAATGTAACATATCATGCAAAGGGGCTGCAGTTGGTGAGCATGTTTGTTCTTTTACTTACACTAAAAAGACTCAGCAGAAGAAGTTGTATTGATAAATCAGTTCAATCTTCAATAAAATAAATAATTTGTATGCTTTAAAATAATTTAATTTGTGACAAAAACACAAATAAACAATGACACAAGGTCTTGTGTTTTCAAACCACTTCCCATAAATCTCTACACCTTGACTTTTATAGAAACAGATGAGAACTTAGTTATTTAAACTTGATTTATCATTTTTTTTTCCATTTTCTAGGGAGAAGAAATTATGTATAATTAGGATATTTATTTCAGTATGAATAATATGTGAAGGATTGTAAATAATTCTTTTTTATTTCAAAATATTAAGGGGGTACAAATGTTTACTAAACATATTTGTGAATGAAATTTTTAACACAAAAATAAAAATAAGATAATATAATGAATTTATATTTATAATGTAGTGCATTTTATGTTTGAAACATTTACTAATTAAAATGCAAGAAAACCTTCAGAAATTAAATATATGAGAACATTATCTAATTCTGTCTTCTTTTTTATCAGATTTATATATCTTTCCTTTACCAAAAATTTAGAGATTTCTTATTTATCTTTATTTTCACCTTGAAATATTTTATTATTATTACTTTTACAATTCAAGTTACTAATGCATACAGCACTGAATTAACTTGCTTTTTTCTTTTTAATTTGCTTTCTTTTTTATTTTTTATTTTTAATTATTATAGATATATAATGGTTGTACATTTCTATGAGGTGCGTGTGATGCTTCAATACAAGCATACGACGTGTAATGATCAAATCAGGGTAATTGGGATACCCATCACCTCGAGCATTTATCATTTCTTTGTGTTAGGAACATTCCAATCCCATTCTTTTAGTTATTTTGAAATGCGTAATAAATTGTTGTTAACTGTAGTCACCCCATTGTGCTACCAAACACTAGATCTTATTCATTCTACCTAATTGTATTTTTGTATCCATTATCCATCCCCACTTTATAACCCCTTC
>RJWJ010018399.1:0-31642 GCA_004363605.1 Indri indri | reverse complement strand
TTCTTTTCATATGATTTCTTTTGAAAAATAAAAGTTTATTTTGTGTTCTTATTTATTTGTTTTTGAAAATGAAATGAAACTTAACTCTATTTTTTTTATGGTTAACATTTTTGTGTTAGGAAATTTTTGCCTGCCTCAAAATCATGGACTTTTTTTCTATATTTTCTTCTAGATATTTTTTTTTTTTTTGGTTTTGCTTCAACATTAGTGTCTATAATCCATTTTGAATTTATTTTTGTTATGGTGAAGAAAGGGACAAAGTTTGTATTTTTTATGTTCTACATAGATATCGCATTGTTGCAGAAATACATGAAAAGCTTACCCTTTGAATGAATTTTCTTGACACCATTTTCAAAACAGTTGACTATGTATTTGGTCTATTTCTAAAAAATGTATTATTTTTCTTTGTTTTATACATTTATCCTCATGTAATAATATCACACTGTTTAGAATACATTATAAAAATAAGTTTAGGAATTATGTACTTTAACTTAAGTTCTCCAACTTTATTCCCTTTCAAAATTGCATTTTCAGTTTTAGGTAATTTGTTTTGGCAAATAACTTTAGAGTCAGGTTGCCAATTTCTATAAAAAGACTGATAAAATTTTGAATGTGATATATTGTTCAATCTATAGATCAATTGAATCTGTTAAATTTTGAGTTTTCCTATCCATGACAATTGTATATTTCTCTATTTAAGTTTGTTTTTAAAATTTACCTTAACAATGGTTTATAGTTTTTAGTGTATAAGTCTTGTAAATGCTTTGTTGCATTTATCTTTAATTATTTCATATTTGTGAATACTAATATAAATCAAATTGAATGTTTCATTTTTTTCTGTTGCTTATATCTAATAATATGATTGAGGAAATTGATCTTGTTTTCTGTGATCATATAAAATCAGTTTTTTAGGTTTAGTAACTTTTTTAATTCTTTAGAATTTTCTATAAGCACAATACTGAAATTTTTACTTATTTCAATCTATGTGTCTCTAAATCCCTTTCTTGTCTTATTGCACTGGCTAATACTTAAAATTGAGCTGAAATATAAGACTTTCTATACTTTGTTTCTAAATTTTCACAATAAACTATGATATTATTGTTAGCTTGCTGTTTTTAGCTGCCCTTTATCAAGTTGAAGATGCTCCTACCTATTTTTAGTTTACTGTGTTTTTTTCCTTAATAACTGCAGTTGAAAATTGTCACTGGTGGTAAACAGCAATGTAAAACTAGAAGAAATAAATTCAAAGGTTAGTGTAATATACTAGGTAATTAAGTAATATAGAGGAAATTTTAATTGTGTTGACAATGAAATTAAATGGCTGCTACTTGGGTAAGCGAAGCTATAAAGCAGGGATCAGCAAACATTTTCTGTGAAGATCCATATAGTAAATATCTTAGGCCCTAGGGGTCACATAAAGTCTCTGAGCATATTTTTCTTTTTTATTCTTTTATTCTTTTTGTTAGGTCGATTGGTTGTTAGTATTTGTGTGTGTGTGTGTGTGTGTGTGTGAGTGTGTGTGCAATTCTTTAAAAATATAAAATCATTCTTGTCTCTTAAGCTTTCCAAAACCAAACCTTGGCCAGATTTGGCCCTTGGTCCATAGTTTGCTGTATCCTGGCCCGGAGATAAAGAAAAACTCCTCAAGGCAATAAATCATCAATTAAGTTGTAAGTGTGAAAACCAGAGGACCTCCTTCTCCTTGGCAGCATATGTTTCAGTTACTTTTGCAACATAACAAATTTCCCAAATACTCAGAGGTGCAAAACAATCATTCTATTATGTTCACAGATTCTGTGGTCTGGAAATCAGAAGGGGCACATCAGGGATGGTATTTTTCTCTTCCACAATAGCTGGGAAGACTGAACAGCTGGGAGTAATGCAATAATTAAGTTTGGGAATTATCTGCAGGTGTTTTCACTAATATGTCTGGCATCTGAACTGGATTGACATAAAAATTTGGCTCAGCTAGAAGTATTGACTATCCATGTGGACATGGCCTATCTATGTGTATTGGGTTTCCTTACAGCATAATGGTATCAGGGAAATCAGACTTCTAAAATTGTGTCTTAGGATGCCAATATATCCCAGTATATCAGGCAGAAGCTGCAATTCATTGCGTTTGCTAGCCACAGAAGTAAGAGAATCCCTTCTGTTGTACTATATTGGTTGACACAGACATAAGCCCAGTCATATTCAAGAGACTGTGACAGAGATCCCACCTTTTGGTGACAGAGTGTCAAAGAATTTGCAGTCCTTTAAAAAAGATTGCTGCAATCTATCCTCATCCAACAAATTATTTCTATTCCTTCTATACATGCAAAA
The DNA here is from genome assembly GCA_004363605.1 of Indri indri. Taxonomy (NCBI): domain Eukaryota; kingdom Metazoa; phylum Chordata; class Mammalia; order Primates; family Indriidae; genus Indri; species Indri indri. The sequence goes on along the minus strand of RJWJ010018399.1, from coordinate 29,317 downwards.
TACACTCACTACCTTCTAAAATCCTTCAAAATTCTTATTTCTTTTTGGCTTCAGGCCCAGGCTGAAGGTCCAGTATATCACTTAATTAGGTCTATATGCAGACAAGTCTCCTCCAATCTAGGATTTAGGGTGTAGATTGTTTTTATCTGAACATTTGTGTACTGAAGAGACACAATATCCACTCCATCCACCCCAACATACTACAGTATGACAGGTAAAGATGATTGCCATCAAGTCACCTACTCAAATGCTGGAGAGATGGGAGGCATATAGCAATCACTAGTCCATAGTAATTCTAAAATTAAACAGAGCACGTGTTACCAGTTCCTTTGTCAGAGATCATTTGTGTTCTCTGGAACTGATTTTTTGGAGTTCTCAGTTCTGCCCTTTGAGTTCTTAGTTACTCTATTTTACGCTTCCTTCCATTTTCTATATAATTACCTGTGGTTGCAGCATAAGTCCTTATAATTTTAGGATCTAAAGGCCTGTTTTACTTTTATATGGTCTCTATTTCTTTTTGTCTGAAGAGGTATAATTCTTTTAAAACTTTTTTGAGCTTCTACGAATCAATTCATAATCTCCATTAGACAAAAGCTACTTAATCTCTTTTTTTATTTTATATTTTTTAGCTGATTGAAGAAATCGAGACTTAAACTAATCTCTTCAAGATGAGCTCTTGTGTATTTTTGCCTCACTGTAATGATGCTAAGTGACAATGTCCTTAATATTCTCAGGATCTTAATTTTTAAAATGAGGGCTAAATAGGCATATCATATAAATTATTTGTAGACCCCTCCTGTTTTTTATCTAGCAAAAAAAGGGTCTATAAAATCCCACCTTAGATTTTTCTGAGGACCTTGCAGTTCCATCTTATATTTTATCTTTTTCCCAAATCCATTTCTTAAGTTGACATTCTTTTGCTAACTAGAGGGAATGGTAATTTATATTTTCTCTAACTTTTGTTTAAAAACAGAACAAGTTTTTTTTTTTGTTTTTTTGTTTTTTTTTTAGCTCGTCTTATTCTATCTGTACCTTATAATACAACGCTAAAAGAAAGAGTTGGCACTTTCAACATTTTGTCTGAAAATCTCCTTAACCAAATCCATGTGTTTTTGTTACATTTTTCTATTTTCCACATTAACGCAGGCAGGAATTTCACTAATCTTTCTGCCATGATATAACAAAAGTCTTCTTTCCTCCAGCTTATAAAAGCATTCTCTTCACTTGAAGGCCTCATTGTTGTCAAAACCACAAGGGAGTGTTGGTCTAGGTCCAGTTGTTCATTGCACAAAAATCTAATTTTTGAGACAACAAGGATTGTCAAAGAAGAAAGGAATTTTTAATGCAAAAGACATCTTGGGAGAACAGGAGAAGCTGCCTCAAATCGGCCTCCCCAAATAAGGGATATCATGGGCTTTTAAGAAAAGGCTGTGTGACTTCTGGCAAGTCCTGGTGTATCTCACTAGGGTCTACATGCATTGAGGGATAGTAAATCTTGGCATCAGGAAGTCTGCCCTGGGGCTTTTAAAATCTCAGCTCTTTTGTCTTATAAATAATCCATTACTTTAGGCTGAGTGTGGTGGCTCATGCCCATAATTCCAACATTTTGGGAGGCCAAGGTTGTGGATCACTTGAGGCCAGGAGTTCCAGTCCATCATTTCTGTAAAACAACTCAAAAGGTCAAGTAGTTAAGGGAGAAGGAATATAAAAAAAAATAGAGAGAGGTTTACAGAACCAGTTACAACTCCTACCTTCTATTTAGTTCATTCCTCAATCTTGGGCAATCATGATGTTAATCTATTTAGCTGCTTCCCATTGAAATGGGACATAGTTAAGGTATGAAGGAGAAGTGTTGGGTTCATAACTAAGTACATGTTGCTGAGTTGCCACCCAATCCCCATCAAGGTACTAAAGTATATCAAAATAAGTATCATCTCCATCTGGGATCCCTACCAGGAAATATTGGCCCAGTGTTCCCCTGACGGAATCTCCATTCTAAAATTCCCCTAGTCATTTATGAAAGTAGTTTTAGGTATCTGATCCAGCAGTGAGATAGGTTAGCCCAAGAGACAATAGATTGAAATACCTTAACTAGAGAGTTGTGTTGCCAGACAAAGAAAAATCCCTAAAGGATAAGTGAGTCATACAGGGTATGTTTTCACAGGGTTTGTGTCTCAATTACCTTTTGGCCAGTTACCACAGCATACCCAGCTTTCCATTGTCCCTGTTTCATTATGCTGCTTTTATTCATAAAGAGTTCCTTATCTAGGTATGACAGAGTCTGATCAGTCAAATCCTGAAGACTTAATACACTTAGTCAATAATATGAATGCAATCATCAGATGAGAAATGACAATCCATAGGCAGTAAGGTGGCTATAGAATTACATTAGGATTATTTCACAAAGTAGTCTGATATTTGCCCATCTGACCATTGGCTGTTAATAAAAAGTCTCCCTTTTGTTCTAGTAGGGATAATACATAATACATGGTGTCAACAATCATCAGTTGCACAAGAGTAAACTTTTCAGCTTTGTGTAAAATATCGTAACTAGAAGCTACCACTCCCAGACAAGCGGGCCATCCTTTTGTTACCACATCAAACTGTTCAGAGGAATAAGATACAGGTTGTTTATGATCTCCCAAATTTTTTGTCAATACCCTGAGTCCAATTTTTTGCCTTCCTTCAATGAACAGATCAAAAGGCTTATATAAGTCCAGGGGGACCAGTGTGGGGCATTAATTTTTAATAGTCGACAAAGTCTTGTGGTATTTCTCTGTCCAAATAAGTTGTTTCCCACCCCCATCCTTTTAAGGCTTTATAGAGGGGTTTTGCTATTAGCCTGAAGTTAGGGAGCTAAATCCAGCAAAATCTGACCATATTCAAGAATCTTCACAACTGCTTGTGGATGGTATGGTCTATTATTTGATTTATAGCCTCTTTTCAATATGGAAGGAGCTTCCAAGTTTTAAAAGACAATTTAAACACTAAGTATTTGATAGTGGGAGATGAGATCTGAGTTTTGTGTTTGTTTTTTTTAATGCTGCATATCATTTGTTAGACAGTAAATTTAATATAATTATGGCATGTTGTCTTGATTCAATTTCAGTCTCACTGGTTATCGGGGTATTGTCTGCATACTATAAAATCATCTTCTTGCCTAAAATTATTTTTCTCAAATCTCTGGCTAGAATTTTCTGAAGATTGTCGGGGCTTATTATCACCATATATGAGCTGTTCATCAGGGATCCAAGTTACATACAAATCCAACCTAAAGATGTTCTCAGGAGCGTATCTTGTCTGTAACCCAGGGACCACCTGTACTTCAGTTCAGAATCAGCAAGCTGCCTGTATTTAGTATCTCTCCCAGTGATCCATCTGTGGAATTGTTCTTATCTTCTCCCTGTGCATTGCAGGTTTAGCGTCTTCATCTTAAATGAATGTTTCTTCTGCTAGGGGACATGGAAAGAAAGACAACTGGAGATAACAACAGATAATCTACTTTAGATAATCTACTTTAGATAATCCTAAAGTAGATTACCACAGTCTTGAGTAGATGGTACACAGACCCTGATTTTCCAAATGCATTGTGCTGAAAATGGCATTCAATGTAATGGACAAGAGTAAACATTTAATGTTTTGTATCAGGGACATATTATCTTTCTTACCCTGTCATATTATAGTCCACACAGGCCTGAATCTCTGAGACATGCCATGTAGCATAACAGTAGTGAACTTTATCAATAAATAGTCAATGGACTGGTTGAACAAAAAATGGAAGACACACAAGAAGCTTTGTTAGTATACATATACTATAGAAAGTGGGAAATAAACCCTAAAAACATTCAGGAGCCTTTCAAATCAGTAAGTATTTAAGTTTCCAGTCACCTGGGACATGCTAGAATATCCCCTCCATTATTGTAGACAAATTATTTTATCTTGTACCTTCAACCATGAAGGAGAAAACACAATCTGAATGGATAGAATGCTTCAGGCAAGATATTCCACACCTATGAATATTGCTCTGATCAATGTACCAGGTAACATTAATTGCTGCCAGTATTGATTGGACACAGAAATAGAAAAAGAATTGGCAGCAGACTACATCACAAGTGGCACATGATATCTGGCATACCCAATGCTATTAGAAGTATTTGGTGATAATAAAACGTGCCCCATGGAGGTTATGTAGAGTCCCAACAGAACACTGACAAGGAAGATCCCTAGTATCCCTAAGCAAGACTCTGCTACCTGCAGTGGAAAATTTTGAAATACACTACTGGTGGCACATATATATTTATATATACATATATAATATATATATATATAATACCTATGAGTTCATTTCATTAAAATATGAGAAAAAATGATCAGTCTTATTAGAATTGGTTAGTGATAGACTCGTTATACTGAAAATTAATAAAGGGCAAAATTATTTTTCCTGCCTTTCCTAATCAAATTTGATTGCAAGAAAGCCAAATAGTTGATAAGGCAGTTTTATTTTACTTTTAATAGAAGAATTCTAATAAAATGAAGAAAAGGCCAGATGTGGTGGCTCATATCTGTAATCCTAGCACTCTGGGAGGCTAAGGCAGGAGGATTGCTTGAGCTCAGGAGTTTGAGATCAGCCTGAGCAAGAGTCAGACCCCATCTCTACTAAAACAATAGAAAAATTAGCAAGGAATGGTGGCACGCACCTGTAGCCCCAGGTACTAGGGAGGCTGAGGCAGGAGGATCACTTGAGAGCCCAGGAGTTTTAGCTTGCAGTGAGCTATTATGATGCCACTGTACTCTACCCAGAGTGACTGAGTGAGACCCTGTCTCCAAAAAAACAAATGTGAAGAAAGGATAATTAAAATAGAAATATATCATTTTGCAATAATAAAATAATGAAAACAAAGGATGCAGGCAAAAATTATCAATGGATGCTAAAATCATCACATGAAATGTTGATGGAGAAACTTATAATGATAGCATCTGGTTAGCAGTACATTAAGACCACTAAAAGTAAGAAAATCAGGGTTTATATGCATCATGATGTGATCTGATAGGGAATACATAGAAGTACCTATGAAATATTCTTGCCAAAAAAACAAACAAAAAAAGATTCTGAATTATGCATCTAGTTTATAGGGATCACAGAGATAGAGGGAAAGTTAACATACCATTCCAAAGCAACCACCCAAATCCATAGTGTGGGATATCCTATGTTATAAATGACATGGTTTCTCAATTAAATTGTACATGTACATGTGTATAAACATAAACACACACACACACACACACACACACACACACAGGCTGTAGTATAGAATACAAAAAACTTTGGTATGATAACCAAATGTGATGTGGCAATGTGTGGAATTTGAATAATTTGTGATTTAAGCAAACCAACTATTAATATAAAAATCATCTTTGAGACACTTGAAGAATTTTTAATGTATACTGGATATTAGATAATATTAATGATTTATTATCCATTTATTTTCATATGGTAATGGTAAATTTTTATTTAAAAATAAATAGTAATTATCACTAGGAAATAGATATGAAGAATTATCAACTACATAATATGACTTATTTTAACATACTCCTGACAAAACAGGTGTAGCTGACAGATAAAAGGAAGTTTACAAAAGGTGAAGAATTGTTAAAGCTGTGAGAATGGCATATGGATCTTCAGCATACCTTTCTTGTTACTCCTGTACATGCTTAACAATTATCAAATAAAAAGTAAATTAAAAAAAAAACACTTGCCGATTTGGTAGGCCAACCTGTAATTATAAAGATTAACTTTGCAATTAAAATTTAAAAACATAAAAATAGTCTATGTATTCTCTAACATTTACACTAGATTGAAAATTTGCCATGTGTGAACAATAAGAAGCAGTGATGTATCAAACCCACAAAAGCGTATAGGAGCACACCGATATATTGCTTTAAAAATATGAGTGCATTTTCTTATAGTATGTCTTCTATAGCCAAAGAATTTACAAACATTGCTAAGTGGTTAAATGGAAGATCTTCTTTTGTATACCACTCAGAGACTTATCAGTTTTGAAATTGCATGAGTCTTCGCATCTCCTATCTTATATGTCCTTTGTTCAATCTTTCCTTTAACTTTAAAGTTTGGATTTTTACTGAAATTTACTAGACAGTGTATCTGCCTTGTTATCCACTCTTCTCACTCCCACCCATGGGTTTTCACATCCTCACATCTCCTTATCCACTATCAGCAAATCCTATAAATAAGTGTCAGCAGGAACTGCAGGAGTGATTTCTCAACATCCCTGCTGATTAGGCAGAAATCAGCCTGATTCTTAAATTGTTCTTATCAAAATGAGAAAGGTCATGCAAAACACATGCTGCTTAAAAGTCTTGAGTCAGAAACTGGAAATGTAGGCCACACTCTCAGAAATTCGTAAGGCAGTTTCCAAATAGTTCTGCAGATTTAAATTACGTTGAATCTAATTCTGACAAACTACTTAATGGTATTTTTAAAATTTTGTTTTCCTGAATGGCCCTGGTCTTGGGGCTTTTGGGGACCCTGTGGCTGAGAGTGTACCGTCCCATCAGGAAATCCTTTGCCGTCTTTAATTTGTGCATATGGGAGACCAACTATCCAAGTTACTCTTTATGTTCCTACTCAGCCAATGAATTTAAGGGCATTTGAGCTCAGCACCCCTTTATAAAGATCTCTTTGTCTGTGCTATGGCTGTTAGTCCTTTGCCTACTTCTACAGCACCCACTTTTGCCACCAAACTGAATTGTAATATATAAGCTACAGCTTTGAGTTTGTGAACTGCTCCATTATCATTTCGATGTCTTTGTCACCTCAATATCCCTCACAAGCATAGAAAAATGCACGGATCTAAACTAATGCATAGATAGAGCAGTGTCGGTCATGTTTATTTAGGGTGTGGCAATTATTTTAGTACATGACTGGTTTTGTCTTCTTTGGATTAACATGACTACTTTAAATTCTGGTACAAAGTGTAGTTTGATTGAACAGGCTCTTTCTTTCCATGACTACAGAATGCTCAGTAAAAAGTAAAATGCATGTAGGGGTTTTGTTAATGAACAGAGATCTACAAAATGTTCATAGTAAATGAATTTGCGAGAAGTAGTAGTTCTTTATCTTATTCTAGTCTTTAAATATCAATAACCTAGGACATGAAGGTAGCAGTGAGAAGGCACATAACCACATTGCCAGAAGGACAAAACATATTTTAGATCTTTCTTAATGATACTATGTGTATCTCTCCTGTGTTCAAGTATTACTATTTCTTTTTGTACTGTCAGGCTAATTCTACTTAAGGAAATCTCAACTTGGAAAAATATAATTGAATCAGAAAAGAACAATTGCCTATTAACACTGAGTATTATGTGATAATACAGACAGAAAAAAATGCTTAAGTTAAATTTATAATCCTTCAAAACTCCTATGGATTAAATAGTGAATAGGCAGTCATGGGTAGTGTGTGGAATTATGTAAATATGAATATAATTGTGATGAGAAAAGAACAATAACTGGAGAGAAGAAGAGAGAAGAGAAAAGTGCTAAAATGCCACAGTAATTTATTAACATATGAGAGAGAATTTGTCTGAGCTACTAAGTGCCAATAGCAGTAAATTTCAAGGACAGTGAATCTTCAATTAATTTTCCTCATAAAGCCTTTGAAGGGCCTCCAGGCTTATTCAGATCATTAGAATTGTTTTACAGGCCCTGAACAAGAAACCCTATTTGCTGTTTATCTAAGAGAAAGTTTGCAACTGGGAAACTCTAATGAATATATTCCTATAAAGATTATAAAGATTGAGGAGAATTATCTTTGTCTAAATTAGGAAACATTTTAAAATCTTAAATATTAAAGGAAACAGTTCCCCTGATACAAATGTTTTTGACTGTTTTCCCACAAACAAGTGAACAAAATCCAACCACTTAATTTAAAAATGTCATGCTTTTTCTTTCCGTTTATTTTTCATTCATCAGGGTGGCCTGGAAAAAGCCATACATGATTGCATCAGAAGTATAATTTTTTTTAAAGATAAGTGTTTATAATCTTTCAAAAAGCTGGCATCTAAAATCCCCCAAATTAATATTGGATAGAATTCCTCCCACATCCTTCCTCGTCCTTTCTCTATCCCACAGTGACTCCATATCCTACTGTCCCTTTTCTACTTTCTTTTTGTCTCTGAAGTGAAGTTTCTTTTGCCAAGGCTCAATACCCCTTCTGAACTTTTCACTTTTTCTTGATATGTATGTCTTTCCTCTTTCAAAGTGTAATCAATTTTGTCTTAGTTTAAAAATTGTTCTCTACACTGGATGTTTCTATTCTTCCTAAAAGTATGCTTAGGTTTCACTTCCACAAAGCACCCTTCCTATATCTTGATCCTATCTCCATCCCTTTACTGGTAAAGTCACTGAGCAAGGCCCTATTTCCTGTAATTCAATACCTTATTCCACTTATTTCTCAACACTTTGAAGTGTGGCTCAATTCTTCATATAATCTATAGTTTTGCTTATCCTATTGAAGTATGTATACCTATTTCCCTTGGGGTAATGTTATGCCATTGATGAGATAAAAATGACATTGTTTCAGATCACTAATTTTATGTGAAGATATTTTTCTGGGGAAAAGTTATTTTAATTGGGTGAGTGGTGGTGGGTTGAAAGGTGCTTTTCACAAATTCATGTTCTTGCATGTTGTGATTTTTCTTGTTATGGTGTCTAATTTTATTTTGAGGTCTCTCTGTCAAGAATGGCCATAAGCCAAGATAGCCACTCTCTAAGAGAGCCTTGTCTTCTAGGAGAGAATATTGCATAGTAATGAAGGGATCAATTATCTAAGAAGACTTAATAATCCTAAACATGTGTGCACATAAAAACAGACCATCAAAATAAAGCAAAAGCTGTTAGACAAATCTCACAGGCAGGAGAAGTCTAAATAATTTATGTAAATTCTCTTCTCTTAAGAGGTGATGCTTTCTCTGAAATGCCATGGACTTTTATTTGTACCTTTTTGTTCAAATGTATTAATGTTTTATTTTTCAATAATAGTTTTAATATATTTGTTTGCATTTGGCTACTTTATTCCCTGCTTCCATCCCAAATGTCACGGTGCAATAAAGGTTAGAAACCCCTCTGAGAGTTCACCATCTTAGTACCTCATGGAGCACTTATAATAGTATCTTATAAATGATTGCCATTAAATAAATATGGTTTAATTGAAATAATTCAATTACTAGAGAATTCAAACACAGAGATATATTGCCTATAGATATTCTTAACACATAAAAATGTATAACATATATTTGCTCTTCATACATATACATGCAAATATGCAGATTAGATTTATCACAGTAGGAAAAATAATTATATATATAATTATATAGTTTTATATATATAATGTATATATTTCATCCTGAATAGTAACAGGAAAATCTTGAATCTCAGCTTCAACCAGGGTAATATTTAATTACTACTGTTCCAGGTAAATAGCATACTGCTTATGTTTTTTCCAATTAGAAATTAATTTTTAGCTCGAGCTCCTATTAAGTAGGTACCCTTTTTGAAAAAAAATAACTTCTTTTTATTTCATTCAGAGTAATAATAAATAGAACTTCACTGCTTCTAATGAATATAGAAAAGTTACAGTATATAAATTATTCTCAGGTAGTAGGCAAAGCAGACATCAGGCATTTCACATAGTATTCCATATATTTCAATACCCCTTAAGAAATAGCTGTAAAAGAAACAAAGATTCCACATGGAATTGGATCAAAACTAGAGATTAACTATCAAAATATATCTGTCTACTTTTAACTGAATTGCCTATATATTCTTGAAAAAGAAGTACGTAGAACAAAACACAAAAAGCGGGAGAACACATATACACAAATAATCTGTATTTTTTATCACATTGCACTCTACCTCATCACTGCACTTACCTTGCTCAATATGTCTATTTTATAAAACACATATAAAAATGTAAACAATGAGTTGGAGAGTTTAATGGTTCATTATTTTTGCAATAAAATTTAGTAGCTGAAGTCAGAACACACCATGAGTTTACAAGGACAGGAGGCTGACTGAGGCATAAATTCAATTACTACTTATCTTTTGAATGAAGAAATTTTATTTCTCTGTCCATCGTGTCCATAAAGTAGATCAAAAGGTAATGTCGTAAAGAGTATTTGTAAGGACCTGTAGTGAGTTTGTTAAGGAGAGATCAAAGTATAAAAATAGACCTGTACAGATATCATTCGTTGTAAAGCTGGCATTCCACCAAGTGATTAATTATATCAAATCTTATTTCACATAAACATTTTCTGGCTTAAGATTCTAGTAGTTTTTATTATTGTCAAGATATCTTAGGAATATAACCCACTTTATGATAACAACTTGAATTTCTATATTACTATCTACTGTTTTCTTGTAGGAAAAAACCCATACATTTGAGAAAACTTTCTTTTTTCATGATAATTTCAAGTAATTTGTTCAATTAGTTTAGTTGTGAGACAATAAGTACATCCAGATATCATCTATAGGCTATGTAATTGTAATAAAATTTAGTAAAGGAGGTTGTATAATGACTTAAATAATTTTAAATTTTATAGGAAGTAAAATGCAAACATTTTAACTTTGCAATATATAAAAGAGGAGTGTTCAAAACTGTAAAAACACTATGATTAAACCAATGTATATCTTTCTAGAAAAAAGACCAGATATATATCCAATAAAATTACAAGTGATAATGCTAGAGTGTTGGAAATATGCTTTTTTCCCCACCTTCATGAATAATTTCCAAATGGCCTAAATGTTTTCATATAACTTTTATAAAAACTTATAGCTTTATTAATTATAACTATTTTGGCATGATACAAATACATTTCTGTAAAAATTCATTTAAAAATTCATTTAAAATAGATATCACCTCAGATACTTATGTCTATAATAATTCAAATGTAAATGTGGCATTCCATGTATGTGCTTTGCTAATATTTGCCATAGAAATAGAATGAAAGACAGTTTCTGAACTCCTTTTGCTTTGAACTAAATCCATATATTTCTTTAAAGGCCAGATTTAGTATGAACAAATTATAGTCTTGAAAGAAAGCCCACTGAATTTACGTATTTTTAACTGCTTAGATCTGAGATAACATATTGGTGCAGTAAGTAACAAGGGGATAGAAAAATACCTAAAGGATGACTGTTACGTAAATAGCAGGTACAAAGTCTCAATTAAGTGACCACATTTGGCCGGAGTCCTAAAAATTATCACTTCTATGTATTAGTAATTTAAATGAAATTCAAGGTGAGTTTGATATGGTTTATATTCAAGGTTATATACATACATTTTTACTGTATCACAAATATCAATGAAGCATCATGTTTGATAGAGAATCTATAAGAATTATGATTAAAGGTTAACATGTTATTAATTACATCATTTAGGTCTAGCCAAGAAGAATTTGTTAAATACTGAGTATATAAGCACAGATTTTAGATGATGGAGGAGAAATCTAAGAAATAATTTAGGAAGATAAGCTATTAAAGAAGGTGTCATTTAGAGAAAAATATAGTTAGTAAACATATATAAGGACAATAACTGTTTTTTTATTTAAAAGAAAAAGGTATTTCTCTATTTTTTGCATTTGTGAAACTAATATTCTAGAGAGAGGATGGTGTTGAAAGATATTTTAAATAATTAAATCAGTGAGACTTGGTAATGAATTGAAAATTGAGTTGGAAAAGAGGAAGAAGCCAAGGATGACTCCCAAGTTTCAAACTTGGCCTCCTGGAAGGATGCTGGTGTTTTCATCTGGGAAGGGCAATACTGAAAGAAGAATGGATGAAGCAGGAGAAGGTTGATTATGAGACTGATCTTGAACATGCTGAGTGTGAAATATCTTTGAAACATTCACATTGAGATGTCAAGAAGGTAGTTTATTTACATAAGGAATGCAGGCTGGTCCCGATATCTAGTAATGCAAGTTGAGAAAGCTCCAGAGTGGTATCTTTTACTTTCTTTGGGAAGCAAAAGAAAAATTCACCTTCAAAAAATAAGACAAAGTGAAAGGAGAATTGGAGGGTAGAAGAGAGCCACAACCTTTGAAGCTTATGTTCTTCAAAACAGCAAGAAAGAAAATATCAGGAAACAACAAGATTAACAGAGTTGAGAGCTTATTTGAGGTTGATAATCATGAGTTTTCAGTGATCTAGGTCTACCTCTTTGCAAAACTTTCTGTAGCTGTGCTTGGTTGTTCAAAGAGAACAAGAAATAGCAGGGTATTAGCCAATAGGGGTGTAAAGGAAACGGAAATTAAAAGATTAAAAAGAGTATTATGGATGTCATAGACAATAAAATCGCAACTGTGTAAAGAGTGGAGTGAATACAAGAAAATGTTTTACTGAAACAAAATAGGGGTGCCATTGGAGAGGGCATCCTTTTTAAATTTAAGAATGAACATGGTATGGTGGTTGAGCAGTGTATTGGAAGAAGAGGAGGCTGTGGTAAGAGGTTTGGATGCTTGAATTATTAAATAGTAATTCTGGAAATGAACAAAAGGTATCAGTCAAGACTCCAGGGGAGGATAGACCTGTTAAGTCTGCATCAGAGTCTAAAATATTGGTCTGCTTAAAAAGGATGGGGACCTGTTGGAATGCTGGGAGATAAGGTAGCTAAGTAAAATCAGCAGAGTGTATTTATGATCCAAGAAGCACGTAATAACCTCTATTACTTTTAATTTCTTAAGCCTATATGTGGCTCAAACTTGTTTTGAAATATACTTGTAAAAGCACGTTGTTAAAAATCTTCCAGTGATAAAATTTACCTTACTACTCACAATTGAGGATGGGAACGTACGTAGTATTTCAAAATAAATGAAATAAAGTTCAATAAAGAAGGATAAATAATGCCTAACACCAAAGAAACAGAAAATATTAGAACCACTTTCCAAACATGTTTATATGAAATAGAATAAGATTAGAAATAATGAAATTGTCAAATCGTTGACATACTAATTTGACAGGAATAGTTGTGTGAATTAACCTGAATATTAATGACATAATGTAGAAATAGGTTACCTTCACAAAATTTTTTCAGCATTCCTTTCCTAGTAGATTACTATCTCAGATCCATATCTGATCCATATCTCACAAAAGGAAAAACAAAATAAAGTATTCTCGGATACACGGTGGATTTGCGGCAAAGGGAGAACAGAATTATAGCGATTTTGGCTGAATGTATGTGAGTCTAAAAGTTAAAAGAAATAAAATGCAAAGGAAATGAAACTAAATAATTGGTATGAGAAGATGTCATGAATTGTAAATGAATTTGCTTTGAGGTTCTGACTCATACATGCAAAGCTTTCTATGAAAATTTGAAATAAAATAGACCATAATTTTACTTACGAAGAAAAAAGTCATTTTTCTTTCCAATGCCATTTGGATAATTATGAAAAGAACAGAGTAATTCTATATACTTCTTTGAATTGTAAAACTTTGATATTAGGAAAAAAGATTGGCTTTGGAAACAAATTATACATTTTAATTTTCTCTCTTTTATAGCGAAGGTAAAGGCAATGGATTAAGGAGAAACTCAGAAAAAAAAGAGAGAAGTTGATTTACAATCTCCTACATAAATATTGAGAAAGAAACCCTCATTTTCATTAAATAAAAATATTTCATTCCAAGCAGTCTTATTCTGTATTCTAGAAAAGAGCAGATGAATCAACTTCAACAGATTCCCAAGCCACCAAAAAGAATCCCTAATTACAGAAAGTGGGGACATTCTTCTTTTCACATTACCCCATTTCAACTCCCCAAATCCTTTACATACACACGCAGGGAGGCATGTGCACAGACTCATGAGAGAGAGGATCAGAAAAGTAACTAGGAAAACTAAAAAGACTCCTAATTTTCTGAACATGAAATGTGAGTTAAATGCCCGCCTTGCCATTTGATGAGTATGCTTTCATTACTGTAATAGAATCTTTGGCTAAGGGACTTGCAACCTCTTAAAATATTAACCTTTAGGTACATAAAATGTGCACAAACTCATTTAAAACCATTTATGCATCCATTTATTTAGGAAACACATGCTTTTCTAATAAAATTTCAGCTATCTTTCACATGGTATGTATGTGCACCTGTCAGAAGTTGAAGTGTTTCCTATAGGGATAATATACCGACTTTGTGCTCTCCTGAATGATTGCTATTGAAATTTTTCAGAAAAAGCTATATAAAAAGAGGCATTGGATTTCTTCCAAATAAAGAACAAAACATGCCATAAATACTGCAGTATATATATTTTTTCTTGATGTTCTTGAAGAAGCTATGATTTTAGAAAGTAGTTTTCACAAATAAACACTTAAACAAATTTCTATCCAGTTGAGACTGTTGCGATGTTTCTACTCAAATATTCTTACATCCTCAAAATCCTCCTGTCTATGCCCATCTTCTTTTCATTTCTTTCTTTAAATGTGTTAAGGAAATAGAACCTAAAACGTCTTATTAAAATCCAAGCATTTCATAAAAGGTATTAATATTTATTCTGTGTCTTCATTTGAATCTTCTTTATGACCTCCCTGCCAAGTAGTTTCCTTGCTTCTGCTTCATTCACTTCCTATGAGTAATCTTCTTTCAACAGCTCTAATAATTAGAAAATAAAGTATCATCTTTAACAAAGTCTACCTCTTAATATAATAGTATCCATTATTTGGTGCCACCAAAAAGAACAGATTCAGCAATTCATCCTCAAAAACAACCTATCTCATCATGTGTAAGCAAAAATGAAGTCACATTAGCAACAATAAGAACACACTATTGGCTTTTGAGCTTCCATTTATGAAGCAGAGGATCTCACACTTATTGAAAATTATCACTCTCTGAGGACTTGAGGGGAGTCTTCAGGATATGTGTTTACACACACACGTCTTGTACTTGGATGCTGTTGCTCTCCATCATACTTCCATGTACCACCCTTTTTCTCCTAGGTACTTTCATCGCCCAATGAGAGTTTGCCACATTCATCACTCTTGCTTCTCTAAAGGGATGACTTTCTTCCACTGTAAGGTTGATGTATTCCTAACCAGCAAAATTACAAGACACTAATAGTAGATAATAATACTAATAATAAATCTGCATTCTTTTAAATCTTATCTGCCCTTTCAACATAATGCTTTTCATTGACATGGGGATGTCATTTAGGGCTATTTTGACAGAAGTCCAACAATCCCTTCTGAAAGTCATCTTAAAAAGTTGTAACTATTAAAATTCTCTTCCTAGAGACATCAAATAACTGTCCACTGTCCCGTGGGCTGACTAGGATTTATCATGCCATCACATCTGGATCACTACACATACTATTTATATCCTTATACTCAGGTAGTCATAGCAATATATCTTTTTTCCTAATCACCCAAAACACATACAAACTAAGTAATGCAAATTGCTGAGTGTAAATCAATCAACTGAAATGCTGCACCAGGCTTACTAGACAAAGCTGAATTCCTGTTACATACAACGAAGACCACCGTACTGCAGAATATTTTCTCATTTGCTGTCTAAACATGATTTTCTTGTTTCTTTTACAAGCATCCTTTATAATCATACTTGAAATTTTATAGACATGATAACTTTGTTTTACTATTTTGTTTGTCTGATATCACTGTCAGAATTTGATCAATGTTTACAAAATAAATACACAATGAGTTCTATCTCATTGTAAACATGCCAAAAAATAGTGTTGCATACTGTGTAAGAGTGTGGGCTCTGGTGTTAATTCTAGGATTAATTCTTTCTGGGATTAATTCTAGCTCATCAACTTAGAATAGCCTTTATCAATTCTGGGGACTTGGCACCAGAGTACAAATTGAGGCCCTCCACTCAGGACCTGCCCCAAAGTTCTTCCCATGTCCTGTTCTGTCAGCCACCACAAGGGACCTAAAGTTCATGTGCATGGATGATGTGTGCAGCCCACCCATCCAAACTCTCTATTTTCACAGCCCCATTTCCTAAGACAGTCCCCATTTAGCCACCACTCAGGCCTATTGGTGCACACGTTGGAAGCACAGTCCATTTTGCAGAAGATGGACTGGCAAAATGATTCACCCAGGCTAAGAGAGCACAGCCAGGATCACATGGAAAGGGGATAATGGAGTCAGTAGTACCAGAAGTATGGTCTACAAAGGGTGAAGTTTTCAGATTGGCACATTCCTTTACACACATCCCTAACACCTTGCTCCATGAGGCAAGGTGTGTCAGAGGATGAAAGGGGCATGAAAATGCAAAGCTCAAAGCAAAGCCTATAAACTGGGCAAGTGTTTTACGTATTGTAAGCCTAAGATCTTGAAGAGCATAACACACTACATGAGTACAATAAGTTCTTATTAAACGTTACCTATTGTTATTTTCACCCAGTTATTCAAATTTCTGAATACCACTGTGTTAGCCTTTTTTACAGTCCTCATGAAAGAAAAAAGCAGCAGCAATTTTTATTACTTTGCTTTGCCTTGTCTTCCCGATTTCCATTATTTTCACTACTTTTTTCAGGATCTCCAGAGGGATATTTCCCTAACTGTACCACCATGATACTACTACTGAGATTTTGCACAAAAATGGGGCAATTTCTTAAATGACAAGAAAGGAAGAGTTTAAGGACACAGTGAGACATTTCCTTAAACCTCAACCTTGTGTTAATTCTACTTTATTTATTTATTAATTTTTGTTTCAGCATTTTATGGGTGTACAAATGTTTAGGTTACATATATTGCCTTTGCCCCAGCCGAATCAGAGATTCAAGCGTGTCCATCCCCCCAAATGGTATGCAACGAACCCATTAGGTGTGAATATACCCCTCCCCAAAGCCCCCTCGCACCTGCCCAACACTGGATGAATATTACTACTATATGTGCACGTAAGTGTTAATCTGTTAATACCAATTTCATGGTGAGTATATGTGGTGCTTGTTTTTTCCATTCTCGTGATACTTCACTTAGCAGAATGGGCTCCAGCTCTATCCAGGAAATACAAGAGGTGCTAGATCACCATTGTTTTTTGTGGCTGAGTAGAACTCCATGGTATACATATACCACATTTTATTAATCCACTCATGCATTGATGGGCACTTGGGTTGTTTCCACATCTTTGCAATTGTGAATTGTGCATCTATAAACATTCTAGTGAAGATGTCTTCTTTATAGAATGTCTTTGTTTTCCTTTGGCCAAATAATGGAATTGCTGGATCAAATGGTAGTTCTACTTGTAACTCTTTGAGGTATTTCCATATTACTTTCCACAGAGATTGTACTAGTTTGCAGTCCCACCAGCAGTGTATGAGTGTTTCTATCTCTCCATATCCACACCAACATTTATTGTTTTTGGACTTTTTGAAAAAAGCCATTCTCATTGGAGTTAAGTGATATCTCATTGTGTTTCTGATTTGCATTTTCCTGATGATTAGAGATGTTGAGCATTTTTTTCATATGTTTGTTGGCCATTAGTCGTCTTCTTTTGAAAAGTTCTGTTCATGTCCTTTGCCCACTTTTTAATGGGGTTGTTTGATTTTTTTTTACACATTTTCCTGAGCTCTATGTAGATTCTAGTTAACAGCCCATTGTTGGATATGTAGCATGTGAGTATTTTATCCCATTCTGTAGGTTGTCTGTTTGCTCTCATGATAGTTTCCTTGGCTGTGCAGAAGCTTTTTAATTTGAGGAGGATCATATGGTCTTTGTTGTTACTTCTACTTATGTGCTGAATTACGTTTATAGATTTGTGTATGTTGAACCATCCGTGAATCTCTGGGATGAAGACTACTTGGTCATGATGGATTACTTTTTTGATAAGCACCTGAATTCTGTTTCTTAAGATTTTGTTCAGAATTTTTACATCTATATTCATAAGGGATATTTGTCTGTAGGTTTTTTGGTTTTGGTAGTAGGGTGAAGTTGGCTTCATAAAACGTGTTTGGGAGGATCCCTTCCTTCTTTTTGTTGTGGAATAATTTCTGCAGGGTAGGCATCAGTTCTACTTTGTAGGTCTGGTAAAATTTGGGTGTGAAACCATCTGGTGTGGGACTTTTCTTTTTAGGGAAGCTTTTTATTGCTGCTTCAATTTCAGTACTTGATATTGATTTCTTCAGGAATTCTGTTTCTTCCTGATTGAGCCTAGTGAGGCTGTGTGTTTCTAAGAATTTGTCCATTTCCTCCATGTTTTTAAGTTTATGTTCATATAGGTTTTTATAGTATTCATAGATGATATTTTGTATATCTCTGGTGTCAGTTGTAATTTCTTCTTTTTCATTCCTGATTGAGCTTATTAGAGTCCATTCTTTTCTGCATCTCATTACTCTAGCAAGTGGTGTGTCAATTTTGCTGATTTTTTTCAAAGAACCAACTTTTTGTTAAAACCCCCAGATTCTGCCATGAGACTATTTGAATTGATAAACAAATTCAGTAAAGTCTCAGGTTATAAAATTAATGTACAGAAATCTGTAGCATTCCTATATGCCAATAATAGTCAAACTGAGAACCAAATCCAAGACTCAGTACCCTTCACAATAGCAACAAAGAAAATAAAATACATAGGAATATATTTAACTAAGGAGGTGAAAGACCTCACAGGGAGAACTACAAAACACTGAAGAAGGAAATAGCAGAGGATGTAAACAGGTGGAAAACCATACCATGACCAAGATCAGACCTAGTACCTCTTGTATTTTCCTGGATAGAACTTGAGCCCATCCTCTGAAGTGAGGTATCACAAGAATGGAAGAACAGGCTCTACATGTACTCACCATCAAATTGGCACTAACTGATCAAAACCATGGTGCTCACATGGTAGTAATATTCTTCAGGGATTGGGGGTTAGGGGTGGGTAAACTCACAATAATGGATGCTGTGAGCATGGTAGGGGGGAAAAAGCACACCTCAAATCATGGTTTGGGTGTGGCAAACTCATAACACGTAACTGAAATGTTTGTACCTCCATAATATCCTGAAAGAAAGAAATTAAAAAAGCAAAAAAAAAAAAAAAAAAAAAAAAAAAAAAAGCCATACCATGCTCATGGGTTGGCAAAATCAACATTATTAAAATGTCTATACCACCTAAAGTGATCTACACATTCAATGCAATCCCTATTAAAATACCAACATCAGTTTTCATAGATTTAGAGAAAATAATTCTATGCTTTGTATGGAACCAGACGAGACCCTGTATAGCAAAACCAATCTTAAGCAAAAAGAGGAAATTGGGGGACATCAATTTACCAGACTTCCAGCTATACTACAAGGTTATAGTAACTAAAAGAGCATGGTACTGGCACAAGAAGAGAGACATAGACAATGGAATGGAACTGAGAACCCAGATATAAAACCATATAGCCATCTAATCTTTGACAAAGCAGACAAAAACATACATTGGGGAAAAGGATCCTTATCCAATAAACAGTGCTGGGAAAATTGGATAGCCACATATAGAAGACTGAAACAGGATCCGCACCTCTCACCTCTCACAAAAATCAACCCACAGTGGATAACAGACTTAAACTTAAGGCATGAAACTATAAGAATTGTAGAAGAAAATGTTGGAAAAACTCTTATAAACATTGGCCTACACAAAGAATTTATGAAGAAGACCCCAAAGCAATCACAGCAACAACTAAAATAAATACATGAGACCTGATCAAATTAAAAAGCTTCTGCATAGCCAAGGAAGCATTCACTAGAGCAAACAGACTGTCTACAGAATGGGAGAAAATATTTGCATGAAAATATTTTTTTCTATGGAAATATAATATTTTAAGTTAGTAAGATGGAGTTGAAAAAAACACTAAGCTATGGAGACTTTTTCTTCTAAATGCTACAATTCAATAAAAATGATAAGATTAAGAAATTATCAAAAGCTTTTTACTAGTGAAGAGTTACATGACAGATGCTTAAAATAGTTATTTGATGAAAATGAAACTGCCTGATAATATAGTCTCATTTGCTCAATTACATTTAATTTATATGCTTTCTACTTTATGTTATCTGTTTGTTATGAAGACTCTCCAGACCTAAATTTTGAGATACAATCATTAATAACTTTTGAAATGTATGTTCATTCTATCATGCCAATTTTTATTTATTTGCAAACATTTTTCTGCCATAATTAATGATTTTTCTGTGACATATTTGGAGCAGTATGTTACTATTAAAATATGCAATTACATCTCATAAAGTCCTTGAATTCCAAATCTTTCATGAGTCTTATTTCTTATCTTTCCTCGTCTGCAGCATACATTGGTTTTTGTGGTATTTATGTTTCTTTAACTTGAAATTTAATAACACAGGTACTAAATTAAGGACAGAAAATGTCGCTTGTGCTTTCGTTGAAAGCAGAAAATAATGTATTCCATTGAACAGCTGGGTAACTTTCATGCTTTATGCAAATTAGTTCAAAAGTACCAAAAGTAGAGATTGTGTGAGTGCATAAGACTATTTTAAAGTGCAAATAAATGCAAATTGTCTACACATTAAAATGTGTGCATACACTTATTTTTAAAAATTAATTGCACAATCTTTAACAGAAAACAGAATTTTTATGGTTTTGCTGCATAACTATAAATGATCCAACTATGATATATACTATATTTGCCTGGAAACAGAATAAAACCATGAAATAGATGATTTCAAATATAAAAAAAGAGCAGTATGTGATAATAACAAAAAAAAAATCAGATTTAGGGTTGCATATAATGTTTTAATCTTACAGAAAACAGAAAGAGCATTGTATTTTCCATCTTAATATCTAATCCTTTCACCAATAAGCATACCTCTTTCCAAAAGGAAATAATCTTGAGGTCTATTAATCACTATAAATTTAATTTGTGATATACATGTTAAATTTCTATACCCTTTATTATGACATCATCTTTTCCTTTTATTCTATAAATATGAAAACTACAGCAATGATGCATTTCAAATGACTTTCAAACAAATCTTTAATTGACATTTAACATTAATATTCTAGATTACCTGTTTTTGATTTATGTGATATATACTTATCACGATTGACAACATACATACATTAATTTATATCATTGTAATTGTAACATTCATTGTTATTGATTTAGATCTTAAAGTTTTCTATGTTTTCTTGGGGTAGATGTTCATAAAAAGCTAGACTATTGCCTTGAACACATGTCAAAAAGTTGTAATTTTGCTTTAATATATAGCATTTCTGCCATCACATATTGAAATTCATGGTAAATGTTAATGTGGAATCAGATAAGCTAAGCAGAGAGTAGATAAAATCAATATCATGCACATTGTCTATGCCCCAACAATAGATAATACGATTTCATATATTAATCTTAAGTTTTACATAATTTGAAGTAATCATTGTTTTTTTAAATTTAAAGACATGGTGAAGAAACATAATGTTTTTGCATTTTCTGTTCATTTTTGTTATCACAAAATGATGTAAATTTCATTTTGTTATCAAATATACAATCGTTGAATCTAGTAGTTATATTTTCATTGCTCAACTATTTTAAACATGCTTTAAAAATATAGGACGTCAAATGTAATACCAACTAAACAATAAAAAGGAAATGCTTAAGTGACACATCAAAATATTATATCATGTCATCAATGGAATATTCATATTCTTATGTTGCTGATTCATGGTGATTTGATACAAAATTTCTATTTCATTTGCATACATATAGTAACTTGCCAAATAAATATACATAGATTAACTGTTATTTCTGCTGTGATGCTTCCCCCAACCTGAGTTTGCCAGTCCATCCTGTACTGCTAAATAATTTAATATTGCTGCTTTGTGTTGTAATTTATCTATTTGCAGATTTGTCTGTGTCACTGGATAGTGAGCTTTTTCAGAACAACGGCCAGAAACAAGGTATCAGAGACCAGGGATCATGTTTAATTTGCTTTTATTAATTCAATATTCCCTGCCCAAATGATCTTTCCAACACACAAATCTAATTATTTTATCCTCCTGCTTTAAATGCGTTAAGTGATTTTCCATATATCTAGAGAGTTTTAGCATGAAGGCTACATTATCTAGTTCTAGTCTCATCCCCACACCTTTGCCCACAAGTAACTGTTAACTTTAACTCTACAGAACCAGCATTAGCACATCAAACTCTCATGCTGTTTCACACTTTCACACACTGTGCCTGAGATGTAATCTTGAAAACGCCCTCAAACTTCTTTTGATTCAAGAAGCTCTTCACTGCACAGGGTTTACTAACATGGAGAAAACATGATGATCTCTTTTCACACCTAGCCTTCACACTTGCTTCTTTCCTCAAAAGTCATTATTGCCTGAGAGTTTAATATCATTTTATGGCCATTTTAAATATTTTAAATGCAAATGTATTTAAAATTATCGGGGATATTTGTGTATTTTGCTTATAAAACTTTACCTGTTAAATATATGGTATTATCTATCCATTTTATACTTAAACTTTCTTTAACGTATGTTTTATAGTATTAAAGTTTTCTTACGGGTGAATTATAAATTTGCTATATTGCTAAGAGTACCCTAACAATATAGGTAGGCCCTCTTTAATAGTTTGTTATACATTCTTCTAGTATTTGTGTACATTGCATTATATTACATTCACAATTTTAATCTTATGAAGTTTTATCATGAAGAGGAATTTAATTATTTTTAATAGATAGCTTTAAAAGTGGTTGTATAATTTTGCATTCCAGCAGCAATGCATGTTCCTGCTGCTTCACGTCCTTGTAAACATTTAGTGTCAACAGTGTTCCAGATGTTAGTCATTGTAATACATGGGTAGTGGTATCATATTGTTGTTTTAATATGTATTTCTTTGATGACATATGACCTGGAACATCTTTTCAAATGCTTATTTGCTATCTGTATATTTTCTTGGTGAAATGTCTGTTAAACCTGTGGTTCATTTTTAATCAGGGTTTTTATTATTATTGTTAATTCCTAAGTGTTCTTTTTATATTTTGGATAAAAGTTCTTTATCAGAGGTATTTTTTGGAAATATTTTCTTCCAGTCTATGGCTTGTTCTCAATTTCTTGACATTATCTTTTTCAGGGAAAAAGTTTTTAATGTTAATAAATCTAGCTTATCAATTATTTCTTTCATTGATTATGCTTTTTGTGTTGTATCTAAAAAGTCATCATCGTATCTAATATCACCTAGGTATTCTCATATATTATCTTCCAGGAATTTTATAGTTTGTGGTTTACAGTTAGGTTTATAATTCATTTTGAGTAAATTTTTGTGAAAGGGTACAAGGTCTATGCTTAGATTAATTTTTTTTGCATGTGGATGTCCAGATGTTAGAGCATCATTTGTTGAAATCCACTATATTGTCTTTGCTCCTTTGTCAAAGATCAGTTGACTACACATGTAGATCTCTTTCTGGGCTGTATGCTGTTACAGTGATCTATGTCTATTGTTTTATCAATACCACATTGTCTTGAGTACTGTAAGTTTACAGTAAGTCATAAAGTCCAGTAGTGTCAGTCCTACAACTTTGTTCTTATCCTTCGATATTGTGTTGGCTTTTCTTGATCTTTTGCCTCTCTATATAAACTTCAGGATCACTTTCTCAATATCCAAAAATAACTTGCCGAGATTTTGACTGGAATTGCATTGAATCTATAGATTAAGTAAGGAAGAACTTATAGCTAGACAATATTGAAGATTCCTATCCACGAACACAGAAGATGTCTTCATTTATTTCGTTCTTTGATTTCATTGATCACTTTTGTAGTTTTCCTCATGTAGATCTTGTAGTTATTTTGTTAGATTTATACCTAAGCATTGCATTTTGGGGATGCTAATGGAAATAGTATTGTGCTTTCAATCTCAAATACCACTTGTTTATTGCTGATATATAGAAAAGTTACTGAATTTTGTATATTAACCTTGTATCCTGCAGCCTTGGTATAATTGCTTATTAGATCCTGGGGTACATTTGTCAATTTTTTCATATTTTCTATGTAGACAATCATGTCATCTTCAAATGAAGACATGACATTTCTTCCTCCCAAAACTGTATGCCCTTTATTTCTTTTCATATTGCATTAGCAAATATTTCTACTACATTGTTGAAAAAGAGTGGTGAAAGGAGACATAATTTGTTGCTGATTTTAGTGAGAGATCTTTACGTTTCTGAACATTAAGTATGTCAGTGGTAGGATTTTATGGAGATATTCTTTGTCAAGCTGAGGAAGTTTCCATCTTCCTAATTTACTGAGAATTTTTTTCATGAATGGGTATTGAATTTTGTCAAATGGCTTTTCTCCATCTATTAATATGATCATGTGATTTTTTTTTAGCCTGGTCATGTGATAGATTACATTAATTGATTTTTGAACATTGAACAATCCTTACATATCTGTGAGAAATTCCACTTGGTCATAGTGCATATTTCTTTTTATACATTGTTGCATATAACTTGTTTTTAAAGTGAATTTTTACCATCATGACTTTATTTCTAAGGATTATGAAGTATTGGGAGGTATTACTTTGTCTGATATTAGTTTAGCTCCACAAGTTTTCAATTTGTAATATATTTTTCTACATTCTACTTTCATCCTTTCCAATTATTTATATCTTAAATGAGTCTTTGCAAACATTTAATTGCTTTTTAAATTTTCTACATTTTAATCCGTTTAAATCGTCTCACTCAATTTTGCTTTCTCTGGTATGTTTAGTCCGGTTACATTTTATATCTTAATATAGTTTAATGTAAGAAGCAATAATAATAGATCTGTTGACTTTAAGCTGAATTTATGGAATATACTCAACATGGTGATGATGACTTGTTATTTACATACACGAATATTTCATTTATCAGTTTTTTGATTCTGAATTTTATATCTGTACACAAAAGGGACTGCTATATTTTCTTTCTGTCTTTTTGTTATAGGCTGAACTACATCCCCCCACCAAATTCATCTATTGAAGTCTTAATGCCAGGTACCTCAGGATGTCACTGTATTTGATGATAGGCCTTTAAAAGATGAAAAGTTAGAATGAGGCCATTAGTGTTTTTCTCTAATCTAATCTGATTTGTGTCCTTATAACAAGAAGAGACTAGGACACACAGTGACACCAGAGGTAGGAGGGCACAGAGTGATGACCTTGTGGAGAGCCAGGATGCCTTAACCTTGTGTAAGCCAAGGAGAGAAGCCTCAAAAGAACTCAACCCTTCCAGCACCTTGATCTTGGACTTCCACTCTAAAACTGAGAAAATAAATGACTGTTGTTTAAGCTACCCAGTCTGTGGTATTTTGTTCTTGTTGCCCTAACAAACTAATACTCTGTGGCCTTCCTATCTTCCTTCCTTACTTCCCCTCTTTCTCCCTCCCTTTCTTTCCCATTGCCTTTTTTCCTTTTCTCCCCTTTTTCTTTCTTTTTTTTCTTAGATTTTTTTATTTCTTACTTTTTTATATAAATATGAAATTTCCAGGTTATGCTTGCCTCAAAATGAGTTTGAGTAATCTTTTTCTCCCAATGCTTTGGAACTAGTTATATATCATAGAATTGGAAGACCATGCCCATTAAATTGTTCGGATTTAGATGCCTTAATAAAGATAAATCTTTGAATAAATTTTATATTTTTTCTATAATTATTTTTTGTTAGTTATCCATTTATGTAAGCCAATATTTACTTTTTTCTTGTTATTCATTCACTTATCTATTATAAATACATTAAAGTAAATAAATTTTTATTTATCTATTCAAAGTTGATTACATCCACATATATTTTCTAATTCTAGCATAAAGTTCCAAAATATATTAAGATTATTTAGTTCTATATGTTATCTGTAGCAATATTTTATTATGTTGTTATTTTTTCCTTTTTTTAAATTTATATATCTTAGATATTGCTTTTAATACATGCTTTAATACATCATGTGTATATCCTAATATGATGGTCACTAAGACTATTTCTAAGGAGTTGGTAATGTCAGTTTTGTTTTTATTTTAAAACCAACTCACTTAAGTTATTTAATTTTCGATAAAAAGGATTGTTGTTTTGGCTATTATTTTTGCTTAACCTTTCATTTTATTGAATTATGGTATAATTCCTGCCCTTTAAACTTTCTGTGAGTTTTCTGTCTTCCATGGTCAGATTTTAATACCTCTAAAAATACATTTGAAAACGTATATATATTCTGTCTGCTAAGTACAAAATTATAGATATATAAATGCATACATATATATTCACATATACCCATGAATATGTATTATAAATGCAATATTAAAATCTCTATATTCTTATTTCATAATTAATCTGTCCATTTCCAAGAGAGTTATGTTACACTCAACCAAAATATTTTATTTCTTAAAACCTAATAAAAATAATTTTGTTTTATATATTTTAAAATTCATTTTGGTGGATGGTTAAAAATTTGTATCATGAGGATACTAAATTTTTTATCATTATTTATATTTGCCTTATTTGGAGTAATTTTTTGTTCATTTTATTTTTAATTTTTTTGAATGTTGTAGTTTTTTTTCCCTTTATCCGAGTGTTCTGAAATTTCATGACAATGGGTTTTTCTTATACTCCCTTCAGCACTTCATATGCCCTTTTTATTTGGGTAAAATATTTTTATTCACTTTTGGCATATTTCTCCCACACTTTTCTTGATTATTCCTTTTATTTCTTATTTCTGTATCATTTTTAAAGAATTACTGTTAGCTTGGTATTGAAATTTCTAATCTATCTGCCTGTTTCCTAAATTGCTTTCCATACACTTTAGCTTTCATTTCCACATTTTAGGAGAATATACTTTCAATAAAGTCAAGTGCTTCATTTAGCTACCTTATTGAGGCTTTTGTGAGATAATGTCTTCTTGAATATTCTTAAAGTTTTATTATATGAGGAGTTTTACACTCACATGATTAAAAATTTAGACATTAAGAACAGTAAAGCATGGAAACTTTCCTAGATCTGCTCTTCATACACCTAGGTTCCCTATACTGAGGCCAAAAAAAAAAAAAAGTTACCAGTTAATTTTGCATGCCCCAGTGATATTTTACACACACAGATACACACACAATTCTTTTTTATCATCCTAGTAGCATCCTACAACCACCATCTACAGTAAAGTATATTTTTAATTTAATATATTAATATTTTGGAAATTTACTATCTTAACATTTAAGAGATTTTTTTTCTCCTTTTTTTTCTTTTGTGGTGCTGTGTTATTCTATCATGTGAATAGTCAATTCCCTAAGTGTTTTCTTGATAGACTTTTGGAACATTTTCAACCTTTCCATATTGCATACAAAGCTGCAATAAATGAACTTGCACATATATCTTTTTTTATTTTTATTTTTTTAATCTCAAAAAATGTAGGGAGTACAAATGTTTTTTTTGTTATGTGGATAAATTGTATCATGCTGAAGTCAGGGCTTTCAGTGTACCCATCACCAAAATAGTGTACATAGTACTCAATAGGCAGATTTTAATCCCTCCCTCCCATCTTACCCCATTCTTAGTTTCCAATGTCCATTACTGCTCTTCATGACCATAAATATTATTTGGTTAGTTCCCATTATAAGTGAGAATATGTGGTATTTGTTTTTCCATTCCTGAGATACTTCACTTAGGATATCTTATTTTTCTTATTTTGTTGTTTTGTTTTGCTTATCTACAGTTTCTCCTTTTTTTTTTTTTTTTTTTTTTTTTTTTTTTTTTTTTTTTTTTTTTTTTTTTTTTTTCCTTTTTTTTTTTTTTTTTTTTTTTTTGAGACAGGCTCTTGCTCTGTTGCCCAGGCTAGAGTGTAGTGGCATCATCATAGCTCACTGTGACCTCCAACCCCTGGGCTCAAGTGAATAGTAGTTGGGACTACAAGCAGGCACAACCACACTGGGCTAATTTTTTCTATTTTTATAGAGGCAGGATCTAACTATATTGCTCAGGCTGGACTTAAATTCCATGGCTCAAGCAATCCTCCCACTATGGCCTTCCAAAGTCCTAGGATTACAGGCATGAGGAGTACAGTTGGTATGTCAAAGGTTATATTCATTGTTAATTATGAAAGGTAGTAGAAAATCTTGCTAAGACTAGGTAATTTATGTTTTCCTACCATTAAGTCATACTATTAAGCTGTAAAAAAATTATTAAAGTAACACTAAATCCAATGCACTGTAAACTCTGCAAGGGCATATGCCTTATGATATTTTTCTACCAATTTATCCCTGACAATAATAAAGTACCTGACATATAGTAACTGTTTAATCAATAATTTAGAATGAATATACAGTGCAATGCACATTTCTTAGATTTGTGACTTAGCACTCATTTTCCTTTCCACCATTGACTACCAATATCACCCTGTTTTGCATGGAGGAAATCAGCCTTTAATCTCATTCAATGAGTTTAGGGCTGCTTTCAAGCCCAGTTCCAGGAGTGATACCTGAAGCTAAAATATAAACAATAAAAACTTGTCATTATACAAGGCCCTGTGATTGACTCAATGGTAAGTACTTGACTCAATTGCATCCAGTGAGAAATTGTGAGACTTATTCCCAGAGTGCAGGGATAGTGGCAAATACTCTTTCAATAGGATTTAAACCTGGGGAGATATAAGGCTAATTTTCTATAATCACTTTGGCACCATAAGAAAAAAAACCTCTCTGAGAATAAAATATAAAGAAGAAGAGGTACACGGCTGAGAGAATAAGAAATAGCAGGCACTAAAGACATGTTGTTCCTATGACCCTAAAATGCCTAAAATCAACTCAGTCATGGTATTTATCAATTATATATGCCAATGGATACATTTTTAAAGACAGTTTGGGTTAAATTTCCTGTCATTTTTAATGAAAAATACTTTTATTGATTCATGTATTTTAATGTAATATTTATCTCTGATCTAGGTTAATCTCCCCACACGTCTCTAGTATATTTTCTTTTATCTTTCTTTTTTTGTTGTTCTTGATTAATAATGTGAGGTTTATTAGGGTTTTGGCCTTCTCAAAGTATTTTTATCTTGTTAATTTTTCCTCCTTGTTTCCTTTAGAATAATTTAATTACAGTATTTTTAGTTTCCTGATGTGGGTATTTAGTTCATTTACGTCTTTCTTTATAAATAATAGAGATTAATTTGAACTTTGAATGCTTGCCTGAGAAAAACTTTCAAATATATTTCATTAGTTTTGAAACAAAATTACACCATGGCCATTCTTTGCTAAATAACCTTTCTGATTTGATCCCTTTTTTGAGCCAATAAAATTATTTGGAATAATTATTCTGTTAAAATATTATTTGCATATGTTTTATTTCACAGAGG
>RJWJ010018398.1:0-31657 GCA_004363605.1 Indri indri | reverse complement strand
CTTAGACAATTTGGCAGAAATGTCCTAATTATTCGAGACTGCTTCTGATTTATTTTATGACATAGCCTCTTCTATGACATAGGCACTTAAACTAAAACAAACTGAGGAAGAAAGATTGGTACCATACAGAAATGTTTTTAGAGAAATGAAAAAATAAAAACGTCAGACAGAAAGTACAGTGTATTTCCTTAAAGTTACATGAAGTGTTTCTGACTCCCCTTCCACCTCCTCCACCGCTTCCACCTCTGCCACCCCGGGACAGCAAGACCAACCTCTCCTCTTTCTCTGCCTCCTCAGCCGCACTCAACATGAAGATAAAGAGGATAAAGACCTTTATAATGATGCACTTCCACTTAATGAATATAAATATATTTTTCTCTTCCTTATGATTTTCTTAATAACATTTTCTTTTCCTAACTTATTCAAGAATATAGTGCCTAATTCATATAACATACAAAATATGTGTTAATCGACTATTTATGCTATTGGTAAGACTTCCAGTCAAAAGTAGGCTATTAGCAGTTTATTTTTTGAGGAGTCAAAAGTTGTATGTGGATTTTCAACTGTGCAAGCCCCAACCCCTGCATTGCTCAATGGTCAACTGTACTACACTTACATACTTACACATTCATACATTGCTTCATTAAAATACTATTCATCTATGTATCTCTTGTTTCTAAGAATTCCAAACTAAAGAAATTCTAATTAAGTCTGACAAGAATTTTGATCAGCTTTGTTCCAAATACTGCCAACAACAATAATATCTCATTCCTATTACTGTCAAGTATACCTAAATTCTGGTAAATATACAATACTTGACAACTGGTACTCTGCCAACTCAATATACAGGATGGATCTGAAAATAACACAAGGGCACAAGGCAAAAAAACCTTGGATCCAGGAATGAAATGTCAACCTATACATAATTATGAACTCACTGATTCTTTTAGAGTATCTACTGACTAGCAAGCACCTTTATGTTCCACTATCCTGAGCAAGTTAGTGGCATTACAGAAGAAGGGGTGTTATAATACTAACTTATAAAGACATTTTTGGAAATAACTTATTCTAAGTTACAGACTTTTGGCTTATTTAAGGTGGGTAAGTCTAGGGACAGAGGTGGAATACATACTCTTATTAAATAAAGGTTTTTAAAAAGGGGCATTTTATTTTCCCTATTAGTCCCCCTGATATGAACAGATGTGGAAACCAAGGCCCAAAGAAAATGAATCTGTTTGCCTATCTAATATCCTCTTCAGTTCCTTTGTTGGGGTTCCATTCTCTTTGGAGGAGCAGGCTCTGTGCATAGCTAAGGGTGCAAAGTGACATTTAGCCAATGAGACGAAGCAAAGATTTAATGGACAGGGCTTCAGGTTATTTTTTCCTAATACAAAGAATGTCTGCGATACACCTTTTATCTTCTTCTTTTCCCCTTCGTCCTGCCAAGAATAGAGCGCCATGGTATATAAGAGGACCCACCTTTGTGAGCATGCAAACAGAAAGCTACTCTCTAAGAAAAAATGCAAAACGAGGAGTCAGGTCCTTTAAAGTATTGGAGCCATTGAACCACCCCTACCTTTCGGCTTTCTTGTTGGTTGAGAAAAATGTACCTTACTTGTTAAACCACTGTAATCAGGTTTACATTATGTGTAGCTAAATGCAATCCTAACTGATATAGGGAGGCAATGAGGGACAGTGTCAAAAGAAAAACAGGTTTTCAAAGACTTAAGCTCTGTACTTAACTTTTACATGCCTGTTTTTTTTTTTAATTTAAAGAAAAGCCACCATAATTCATTAAAGTATTCATGTCAACACGCTTCGAAAACTGTAAAAATATTAAATAATTGCGAGATAATAATGAGAAGTTAGTTCTTGCAGTAACATTTTGAGCTATATGGTTTACATGACAGGAGCTGCTAAGTACATTTTCTTATCTATAAAAAAAGATAATAACAATGTCTTTCCTTGTTACGCAGTTACCAAAATGTTCAAATGAGATAACATTTAAGTATCACTATACAAATGTTAGAAATCATAGAGTTAGTATTTTGAAAGTGGTATGATATATTGATTTACATAAAAATCCCAGTGATGATTCTATCACCAATTTAGCTGGATGACTTTGAGGAATGTATTACATTTCTGAGTCTCATTTTCTCATCTGTGGAAGTACTTATTTAAGTAATTGTGTCCCTCTCTCATGGGCTACACTAAATACAGCAGTACTGCTAAGTCATACTCTAGTATCTACTTTCTCCTATTTCCTTGCGTGACAGAATCCCTAAATTTTAATTTGGATGGCAATTGAAAATAAAGACTACATTTCTTATCCTCCCTAGTGAATGGGTTTTAGCTATGTTTGGATCAATGGGATGTGAGCTAAAGTGATACATGTAACTCACAGGTCAAATCCTTAGGGGGAAATGACCTTCATGTCTCCCTTTTTACCCTCTCAACTGGTGGAATAGGGATGAAGTAGTGAGCCATCCTCAGTCATGCAAAGGACGGAAAAAGGTGTTAGCACAGCAAAGTGGCAAGAGAGAGAGGCCTACGTAACCTAAACATCTGTACCCCTATAATAACAAACAATAAAAAAAAAAAAAAAAAAGAGAGAGAGAGAGAGAGAGAGGCCTGCACGCCTGGTACCAGGGAACTACTGTGGCAGCCCTGGAACACTTACATACTGCCTGTTAGAGAAGAGAAAAATAAACCATTTTGTTCCAACTCCTATGTTTTGGTAACCTATATCCTAACTAATTCAGTAAGGATTAAAGAAAATATGTGAAAGTAATCCATAAACCATGAAGCAATTATATAACTAATCTTAAGATACATTGTCACAGCAATGGCATGAATCTTTTGTAGCTTATCAAAAGTGTCAACTTTAAAAACTATCTGAATTATGAAAAGGAGCTAAAAGGTCAGATAGCACAAAGTAGATATGATTTTGAAATGCAAAGCCAACACTCAAATATATGTTTAGCCTATCTCAGGGCAGCTGGAATTTGGGATCCACAGTCATTCAGCGAAGCAAATAAATAACATGGGAGTAATCAAAAAATAACCTTGTCTGTGTCTCTCCACTTGACAGTCTTTTTGTGCAGCGTCAGCCACACCCCTGAGACACTTAGGGATGGCTGGAGTGAGTGACAGTTGTATGAAATGCCCATTGCTAGTTTCCTAGGGTTGCCATAAAAGAATTACAGGTTGAGTATCCCTAATCCAAAAATCCAAAATCCAAAATGTTCCAATATCTGAAACTCTCTGAACACTGACATGACGCTACAAGTGGAAATTCCACACCTGATCTCACGTGACAAGTCGCAGTCAGACCACAGTCAACATTTTATTTCATGTACAAAATGATTAAAAATGTTGTATAAAACTACCTTTAGGCTATGTGTATAAGTTATATAGGAAACATAAATGAATTTCATATTTAGATAGCTCATGATATATGCACAAATATTCCAAAACAAAAAAAATCAATCTGAAACACTTCTTGCCCCAAGCATTTCGGATAAGGGATATTCAATCTTTACCACAAATCCAGTGGCTTACAACAAAAGCAATTTATTTTCTTGGAGTTCTGAAGGCCAAAAGTCTGAAATCAAGGTGTTGGCAGGGTTGGTTCCTTCTAGAGCCTCTGAGGGAGAATGAGTTCCATGCCTGCCTCCTAGTTTCTGATGGCTGCCAGTAATCCTCAGCTCATTAAAGGCATCCTTCCAATCTCTGCCTCCACCTTCACATAACATTATCCCTTGTGTGCTACTATGTCTGTGTCTTTTTTATTTCTTATAAAAACACTCTCATTGGCTTAAAGGCCTACTCAAATCCAGTATGATCTCCTCTTGATACTTACTGTAACTTCCTGGATTATGGGTTAAATTGTGTCATCCAAACCGATATGGTGAAGTCCTAACCCCCAGAACCCCAGAATCTGACCTTATTTGAAAAAAGGGTCACTGCAGATGTACTTAGTTAAGATGAGATCATAGTGGAAAAGAGTGGGCCATTAATCCAATATGACCGATGTCCTTACAAGAAGAGACACAGAGACACAGACACAGACAGAATGCCATATGATGATGGAGGCAGAGATTGGAGTGATGCACTTACAAGTCAAAGAATACCATGGATTGCTGGCAAACTACCAGAAGCTAAAAGAAAAACATAGAAGGATTGTCCCTTACAGGTTACAGACAGAGCATGGCTCTGCCAACATCTTGATTTTGGACTTCTAGCCTCCAGAACTATGAGAGACTACATTTCTGTTGTTTAAGACACAGATTTTGTGGGTATTTTTCTCACAGAAGCCCTAGGAAACTAATACAGGAGTGGACATGATGGGGACAAATTTGGGGACATGATGGTAGGTACTATAGACAAATGGCTGAATAACATTGACTCTTAAAAGCTCTAGCACACTTCCTACCTGTATATTCAGAAAATGGCTTATGTATAACTCCTAGCACAGGTTTACCATTTACGGCCACACACACCATGGTAGTGACGTAGTTTCGAAGATCCTCTATGAGAAAAAAAACAAAACAATATACACAATGGTTAAAGTAATATGCATAAATTCAAGACATTACACTTTATTTCATAAAAAATTTATGTACATGAAATGTCTTTCTAGGACGATAATTCCCTCAAGCAAACAGAGTCCAGGGAAGAAAGCCAGTTCACGGGAGTATTAACAGTTAAGAGTTCTGGTTCTATAGGCAGATTACCTGGGGTTATTCCCCCAGCCCACCATTTTGTTAGCTGAATGTCTTTGGGCAAACTACTTCAATTCAGTTTCCTCATCTGTACAATATAGACAGTAACTAAGCACTCATCTTTAGGTATAAATTAACTTTTAATTTTGGGAAATTAAAATATCAAGTTAGGCACTTAAGATAGTCCCTAAACAGGGATGTGCTCACTAAATGTTATCATTATTATATGATCAGGCCAATCTCAAGTTTAGGAAAAACTTTTTGTAAACAAACTCCTCAATACTCCATATACCTACTCCTGCAATGTACTGCTTTATAATTTCAGTTACTATTAGATATATACAACTAGTGTCTCCTCCCTGTTCTCCAAATAGCTATCTATTGATTGTCTATTATGGTTCACTTTCAGTGCAAAAGCACTAGAATACAAAGATGAACAAGTATAAGCTTTCACATTCAGGGAGCTTACCATCTAGCAGGACAAAGAGATAAACAACTAATTTTAACATATTTACCAAGAAAAGAGAGAAAAGGCAGAAACTATGTATATCTGGGTAAGAAACAAGGCCTGGGAAAGGAATCATAGAAATGAAATGTGAGCTAGGACTAGATAAAAAGGGGTTTGGAGGCAGTAGTTCTATTTTGCTACTTTCCTGCTTTCTGTGTACCTAGAATTTACTATTTTGAATTCTAAGGTCAGATGTATATGCATAAAACCTAAATTCCCAATTCCCCAAGTAATTATTATATCTTCTGGCTAAATCAATTTCCTCAATTATAGTTGTCTGGTAGAAACCATTTTGCTGCTACTGTTAAAAAATCTTCCTTTACTGAAGAATTAATGAGTCACTGATTCTTAGTGAGCCACTGTCACCTACCTGAAGTATGCTATAATATAGTGGGATTTGGGGCAAAAAGAAAAAAAAGGTTGAGAATCATTAATCCAGTCCAAGTGTTTCCTATAATGTGGTAATAATCCAGCTTTCTGTCTTAAAATCTAATTGTTAAAGTTATCTTGGATTTATAAAATATCTACCACTGTGTATGTGTCACCTGCCTTGCTTCTAGTTCTCTAACATAAAATGTCAATTGAAAGTTTGAGATCAATTATAAAACTACCTGTATATTCCTGTGTAGCATCAAGTGGGTCAATCCAGACAGTAACACTTTCTGCTGGTACCTCTTTAGGGGTAGACACTTCCTTCAGGATATCCTCAGGAATCTTATGATCCCATAAGATAACCTCCTGATCAGCTGCATCCACATGTTCCTCAGTATTTATCTGCATTACAAATAGTAGACAGTTAAAAAATAAGAAAAAAAATCACTATTTAATAAAACACAAAAGAAAAAAACATTTCAGACAAAAATCACATAAATCGTAAATAAATAAATCCCTATTCTGAAGCTCCTTATTGCAAAATGAAAATATATTGTAAAAGAAATTCCAGTGACATCTTGTTTTCAAATACTTTCCAATCTAATGTTCGAGCTTAGTTTGTTGGCTAAGACAGGGAATTCAAATATAGGAAATTATAGAGAAACTAAGCATCAAAAGAAAAAGCTACTTAAAGCTTAATGATGATTTATGAAAAATAATATCTCTAAAGTATGACAATATTCTGAAACACTGAACACAAGCAACTAGAGTTAGGAGTGAGAAGCAACTAGAGTTAGGAAAAAAATGATAATGTACTTAAATAACAATATGCCTTAAAAATGGAGAATTAAGAATGTTGAAACAAAATATCCTAGAAAAGTGATCATCTAAAATGACCAGTAAGGAAAAGGAAACCTGGAAATGATGAAACAGATAATGAGCTAGTATGTTATAAACCCTAAATAAAATAGAAATAAACAAAAGATTAGCCTTCACTACACACCAAAGACATGTCACAGAATAGGGAGATAAAGTCAAATTTTCTACTTTTTATTTACTAGGAACAAAATTAAAATATAAAATAAACCTGACTTACCATATAGATATATAGGGTGTGGGTGAGGAGAGAATGTGTGTGTTTGTGTGTGTGTGTGTGTGTGTGTGTGTGTATAGTACCTTATATAATAAGTATGTACCTTATATAATAAGTATTCTATTCATTCACAAATGCACTACAGATTCCTTTAAATCAAGATTTCTCAACCTTGGCACTACTGACAGTTTGGACTGCATAATTCTTTGTTGTGGGACTGTCCTGTGCATTGGGGGATGTTTAACAACATCTCTGGCTAGATGCCTGCAGTACCACCCCTCAGTTGTAACAACCAAAAATGTCTTCAGACATTTCCAAATATGTCTCTGCCCCATCCCTTGTGGAGAACTGCTGCTTTAAATAGTGAGCTTCTTAATGCATACCTAAAATATAGTCTGATTTGTAAAATAATGTTTTAAAAACAATGTTTTAGAACTGCACTTTTATAAATTGGTATATACCAAAGGACCAAATCTAAGACTTGACTGCACTTTAAGAATTAAGTTAATACAAACTGTCAATATTATTCAAATACTACCTCATCATAAGACTTCCTCTATCAGATCATAATATTCACAGACACTAGAAAATGTACTCAAAATGTGGATTTCAGTTAAGGCCTAACACCCTAAGCAGGACAGATTGTTGGGTCCTGCACTTTCTGCCAAGCTTCCTTTCCAGAGTAGGTCATCATGTTTATATTGCATGTGACGCCATGCCTAGACCCCATGCTGCAGTGCCAGAGGGATTACAGCACCAACAATACATGAGTAAAAAATGACGAGCAGGGTAAAAACCCCAAAACTATCAGCAATCTCTGGAAGGTACCCTAAAACATCCCAAATTGTCACAGAAGAGGTTAAAAATAGTAATATTCCAGAAACATCAAACCACTTAAATCAGAAAATATTTTAGTATAGAACACAGTAAATATCCAATTCATCCATTCACTTATGCCTTTACTAATTCAGGATATGTTTATCGATTGCTTACTATATGCCATAGTTCCAGGGCCTAAAGATAAAACAGTGATCGATGTGGGACAAAAAATTTCTGCCTGTGGAACTCAGATCCTAGTGTAGATAAACAATAAACAAGATACATGAGTAAAACATATAGTATGCTGAATAGTGGTAAGGAGGAGAAAATAAGGACAGAAAGTGTGTTGCTGGAGAGTAGAGGAATGGTTGCTCTTTAAGAAAGCATGGCTTTCTTTAACGAACGGTCACTCTTTAAGAAAGCGTGGCTTTAAGAAACCGTGATTATTCATAATAGCCCCAAATTGGAAACTACCTAACATCTACCAACTGATGAATGGATAAACATATTTGGTATATGCATACAATGGAAAAGTTATTCAGCCATAAATAGGCATGAAGTTTGATTCATTCTAGAACATGGCTGAATCCCCTTGGTTTGTGAAAGAAGACACAAGAGACCATATACTGTATGATTCCATTAATGCAAAATGTCTAGAATAGGCAAATCTATGGAGACAGACAGTAGATTAGTGGTTGCCTGTGGTAGGGGGTGGAAATAAGGATTACTAGTAAAAGAGTACGGGGATATGATTAGGGTGATGAAAAAGTTCTAAAACTGATTATGATGATAGTTGTACTACGTGGCAAATCCACTAAAATTCACTGAATTGTACACTTGAAATAGGCAAGTGTTGGGCATGGTGGTGCGTTGGTGCCATATCCCCAGCTACTCGAGAAGCTCAGGACCGAGGATCGCTTGAGCCCAGGAGTTTAGGACCGCAGTGAGCTATGATCACATCACTGCACTCTAGCCCAGGCAAAACAGTAAGACCCTGTCTCAAGAAAAAGAAAAAAAGAAAAAAGAAATAGGCAAATTACATGATATATTATATAAACTATGCTGTAATAGTTAAACCAACAACAAAAAAGATAAGGCAGTTAGGGAAGCCCTCACTGAAAAGGTAGTATTTCAGTGAAGATCTAAAGGCAGTGAGCCTGGCAGGCTTGGGAGAAGTGCATTCCAGCCCAACGAATAACAAATGCAAAGACCCTAAGGTGGGAATGTGCCCTGGGTGTTCAGAGGACAGGAAGGAGGCCAGCAGGCTAGTGCAGAGGGAGCCAAGGAGAAAGGCACTGGCGATGAGGTCAGAGAGTAATGGAAGCCAGATGGTGAAGGACCTTGAAGGCCACAACACAGAGCCAGCTGCCTTCCATCATAACCTCCGTTAATAGTGTGCAAAGGGTCTAGCCATTGCAGTCAGCTAGAGGGAGAATAGGGGCCTGTGGGGAGGTACAAAGATTAGGAAGGAAGAAACAAAACCATAATATGCATTTTATTACTGAGTACTAAGAAAATCCAAAAGAACTTGCACATAAATGTAACTCCAATCAAAATCCCTACAGTTTTTTTTCCTTCTGCTTGGAAATCGGACAAGCCATTTCTGAAATTTACATGACAGCACAAAAAGACAGAAAGAGCCACCACATTTTGTTTAATCTATATACTAACAATACCTAAATTAGCACAGTCATATCAGGAGTCAGTACATAATTATTGAATACAGATGCTCTTCAACTTACGACTGGGCTACATCCTGATAAAGCCATTGTAAATTGAAAATATCTTAAGTCAAAATGCATTTGATACATCTAACCTACCAAACAGCATAGCTTACCCTAGCCTAGCTTAAATATGCACAGAACACTCACACTGGCCTACAGTTAGGCAAAATCATCTAAGGCAAAACCTATTTTATAATAAAGTATTGAATATCTCATGCAATTAATTGATCACTGTACTGAAAGTTAAAAAACAGAATGGTTGTACAGGTACTCAAAGTATAGTTTCTAACTGATTGCATATTGCCTTTGCACCATCATAAAGTCAAAAAATTGTTAAGCTGAACCATCTTAAGCTGGGGACCATCTGTACAAAGGTTCTTAAGACAAGTCTGCCTACTATCTAATTATATGTACATATATACCTACATGTACAGATACATATAACACATATATACATATACATGTGTTTAGGCTAGGTTTATATCTCAGGCTCCAGAAACGGGAAGGAAACTATTCTTCATCAATATTGTCAAAGCTCAAGGTCCCAAAACACAATGTTATTAGTATTACAGTTCAGTTACTTTGAGGCTGAAGGGACTTTGGGTTAATGCCTTAACAAGGAATCAACCATTTACTGCATTTCTCAGTAAATCATCATATCCTAGTAAGTTTTTGGATACAGTATTTCTCACACAATGACTACCACATATTAGGTGTGATGGTTAATTTTGTGCGTCAACTTGACTGGATCATGGGGAGCCCAGAGAACAACTACACATTATTCTGGTTGTGTCTGTGAGGGTGTGTACAGATGAAATTAGCATTTGAATCAGCAGACTCAGTAAAGTATTAATAGATTGCCCTCTCTAATGTGGGTGGGCAGCATTCAATCCTTTGAGGGCCTGAGTAGAACATAAAAGGGGGAGGAAGAGAGAACTTGCCCCTTCTTCTGCCCGACTGCTGAGCTGGGGCATCAGTCTTCTGCTGCCCTCCAAGTGAGATACCACTGGCTCCCCTGGTTTTCAGGCCTTCAAACATAGACTGAATACCACTAGCTTTCCTGGTTTCCAGCTTAGCTTGTAGATGACAGATCATGGGACTTCTTCATCTCCACAATCATATGACCCAATTTCTTCTAATAAATCTCTATTGGTTCTGTTTCTCTGGAGAACCTTGACCAATACGGTAGGCATTCAATAACTGTTTTCTAAATCTATAAACATCCCTCTACTTGTCCTAGTCTCTTCCCACCTTTTTAGAAGACTTTCATTATCAACTACTCACTATCTCTCAAACATATTCCTATAAATAAGTAAACATGCTGTAGTGACTAACATCTTAAAAATATACCAAAAAAAAAAAAAAAATCCACAGAAACTTCTCTTAGTCCCATACAACACCCTAGCCAATTTCTTGAAAGACTTATCTCCACTCACTGTCTCCACTTCCTTACCTCCCAATCACCGATTGTCTTGAGTTCAAATTCCAGCTCCTCAATTTATTTGGTATGTGACCAACTTAGGCTAGCTACCTCCTAACCTTTCTGAGCTGCAGTTACCTCACTGGTAAAAGGAGGCAATATAAAGACTTCCCTATAAGGCAGTTAAGAGAAATCAATGAAACAGAAAAGGTAAAACAAACTTAGTACAGCGCTTAACAGAGGGTAAGCATTTAATAAAGGTTGGCTGCTATTATTCTCATTAAATGATTGGTTTTCAGCCGGGCGCGGTGGCTCACGCCTGTAATCCTAGCACTCTGGGAGGCTGAGGCGGGCGGATTGTTTGAGCTCAGGAGTTCGAGACCAGCCTGAGCAAGAGCGAGACCCCATCTTTACTAAAAATAGAAAGAAATTAATCAGACAACTAAAAAATATATAGAAAAAATTAGCCGGGCACGGTGGCGCATGCCTGTAGTCCCAGCTACTCGGGAGGCTGAGGCAGAAGAATTGCTTGAGCCAGGAGTTTGAGGTTGCTGTGAGCTAGGATGATGCCACAGCACTCTAGCCCGGGTAACACAGTGAGACTCTGTCTCAAAAAAAAAAAAAAAAAAAAGATTGGTTTTCGTCTTCATTATCTCGGTCCTAGGCCCTAATATTTCCCGTTTCCCTTTCATGTTATAGTCTCTCCTTAAACAATCCTGTCCACAGATAGCTTCAATTAACATCACAACACTGATGACTCACAAATTTGTAATTTCCAATTCAGACATCTCTTCAGATCCATATATTCAAGAGCTTCTTTAACATCTTCCTTTGGACATATCAAAGGCACATCTAACATAACAAGTCTAAAATGGTGCTCATAATTTGCCCCCCACCCAATTTGTCATCACTCACACCCCTTCACCACCAATAAAACACCAATTGTGGAAGTTATAAATAGGAGTTATTTTTGACACAGCCCTAAAAATTCTTTCATATCCCTCTACATCTATCTTCTCTACAACCATAACTCCAAATCAAAATACATCTCTCACCTGAAAAAGTCTCTAATTGGTCTCCTTGGATCTACTTTGCTCACCTCCACACTGTTCTCAAGTATCTAATCTGAGTTCTTCCATTGACTTAAAACACTGCAGTTAAGAGTACACTCCGGTTACACCTCCTTATATGCAGAATTAGACAAACCTGAGATGATTCTCTGACCATTAAGTGAATCTTGGTGAGCCTAAGATTATTTTCTAGCTGTGCAACCTTTGGCAAATTATTTAACCTCTCCAAGCCTTGATTTTTTTATCCAAAAATTGGATGCTATAGAACTTAACCTCTTATGTTCTTGTGAAGATAAATTAATAACAGCATCAAAAAGCTTAATTCAGTGTTTGCTACTTGCTATGGGCTAAATGTTAGCTAGTAAAACAAGCTGAGCATAACTTTCCCACTGCCTGAGTTCTGGTCCTCATCTCTCACATAGCCTATTCTAATAGTCTATTAACTAGTCTTATCTACCTCCAAATGCCTGCAGCCCAAAGTATGGCACACTGCAGGCCTCAAGAAAAGTCAGCCAAGTCTACCATTATTTTAGTACTCTAATAGTAAACTAAAGATAGGTCCAAACTCCTTAGAGCTTGGAAGATGATCTTGCCCATACCTACCTTTCTAATCTCTTAAACAGTAATTCACCCAAGTGCATCTTACTGAAACTAATCAGATTACTTCAATTTGCTGTGCTACCACCTCTTTTGGGCCTGCTCTTTTGAACTAATTCTTTTCCTCTGCCTTCAGTACTTACTGTGTGCACCAATTACTAGTTATTATCCTGAAGAGGACACTGGGGCTCAAAGAACTTAAATGACTGGCCAGGATCACTTAGGCTAGTGACTGGATAAGATATCAAAGCAAGTGCTCCTTTCATTATATTAGTACTTCTCAAACTTTTCCGGTGAGCACTTCTATTGAAAGAGATATGTTTAACTCCCACCCTATAGATCAAGGAAGGCATAGACCAAAGCTGCTGCTACCAGCTTGGAGTACCATGCTTTATCTTCAAATAAGTCATTTTCAGAACTTTGAACAAGTTGAAGACAGCGGCCTCTCAAAACGTCACCTATACATTAAATCAAAACTATAAATCTAAGTTTGTCTGTTCTGTGGCTGCAAACCCACTCCACAAAACTATCTTCTGCCTTCATATTCATTGTAATCTGCAAGGATACAATCAGAGACAATGCCATGCAAATGGCTGCAGTTACTATCGCTTTGACTCAACGAAATCAAGCATTGCCAAAGTGTTTAGGAAGAGGGATTCCCCTAAGATTCCTAACCTGAGAAAGACTCAAGACATAAGGAAATCCATGGATCCTAGGCCAAACCTGAGTTTTGTTAAAACGGCACTCACTTCTCTGGAGCATGTTTTTTTCAACGTGGGCATCAACTGACAAATTGCGCTAGATAATTCTTTGTTATGGGGGGCTGTCCTGTGCATGGTAGGATGTTTACCTTCTACCCACTAGATAACAACAGCATTCCAACCCTGCTTGTGATAGCCAAAAATGTCTCCAGACATTGCCAAATGTCCCTTGGGGGGCAATACTGTCCCCATTTGAGTGCTCTAGAATGAATCCTGGTATATACTTTTCACTGAGGAGTGAACATTAGATAGGAAAGCTCATACCTCAGACTCTGGATAGGAAAGTAGTGAGAGAAAACAGACATTTCTCCATTTATACAGGACACTAGTATAAAAGAAAGGAGTATCTGTTGCTTCTCAGTGGTCATTTAACATTAGGAAGTAAAATGAGTGGGATGTGATTTAAGTTTCTTACCAAAAAAGTCTGGGTGAGGCATGAAAAACAACCAGGCATTTAAGACTTTGATGGCTACGTTTGGCCTCCAGTCAAATAACATATGGGTATAAGGAGATAGCTCAACATGACACCATCCCTACTTTGACACTGTGTAAATGAATACAACCTCCTCTATTTCATCAATCACGACCCAACATGCGTACTACAGATGTACGTGGAAATATTCAAATAGTCACAAGAAAACAAAAAGTTATTTTATATTAAGTCAGAGACTTCAACATCTGCAATTCCAAAAGCTTAGCTTTTGTGTTTAATAAAACACAGCTCACTACCCTTGGCAGCTATTCCCTTATTGTTTGCTAATAAGTGAGAATATACATGCACACACAGATGTGTTTTCAATATTTAAGTTATTTTTGTCCCTAGCTTTAAAAAAATAATTCAACCCTGCTTGCCATATTTCACTATTACTGCTTTTAAGTTTTACAATTTTAAGTTTTCACTAGGAAGTCATACTGTAAGTTTTAAGTAGCCTCCTAAAGATCCAGTTAAAATAGTTCGCATAAGCTGTGGAGTGTATGAACCTCAACTTTTCCATATGTAAAGTGGCACAAATAAAATTTTGCTTCTTAAAGTTGCTGTAAGGATCAAATAAAGTCCTGTGTGGCCAGTATTTGGGCACCTAGGATACATTCAAAAATTGGTTATTATCAGCACTGTTACAACTATTGTATATCAACTTCTCTGAAATTCCGGTTTCTTCTATAAATTCTTAAGGAAGGAAGCACATGTGTTTTGGAGAACAAAGAAAGCTATTTCACAAGCACATCTTACATCTAGATGCAAAAAAAGGATAAATATTATTTGTGATGATAAAACAGAGTAAGGCAAAGAAAGAAAAAGTAGAAATATTCTGTGTTTTGTTTGAGCAGAAATTTGAAAACAATTCTACTAATGTCAATTACATCTGGTTGCCAGCAACTCATGACAGGAAACCCAATGTTCCTTTCTGCTGGGGGGAAAAAAATTAAAGAAAAAGACAAG
The DNA here is from genome assembly GCA_004363605.1 of Indri indri. NCBI lineage: Eukaryota > Metazoa > Chordata > Mammalia > Primates > Indriidae > Indri > Indri indri. The sequence goes on along the minus strand of RJWJ010018398.1, from coordinate 17,128 downwards.
AGAAAGGAAGGGGAGGGAGAGAGGAGGAAAAAAACCCAAAAGCAATATGAGACTGGAAGAAGGGTTACAGAAAACCCTTCAACAATGACAATACCTTCTCAACTCTTCCATGAACAAAGTAAAAGGTCAGTTAGGTATCTTTCAAAAAAGCCTGGGTTTAGATAACACTGTTTATCTAATTAATAAAATTCCACTGGAAACAATTTTTCTTCCCAGTAGCCAAAACCTACTGTTAGGTGAGGTTAAGATACACATTTATAAGGTACTGCTACACTACGTTAAGTACTTCCTCTGGAATTGCAATAAATTTTAAAAAGTTTTATTCAATTCAACTGCAGCTCCACTGAAATGATGAATTCAAAAAATATTAGTAACAAATCCAAAATGCCTGGATTTCCCTAAGAAAATGTCAATTCCTTCTCCAGAAGCCTACCCAAAGAAAATGCAAATGTTATTCAATTCTTACTCTCTGGAGTAAATGTGGGTCTTTACCCAAGTGCCAGGCGGTATCAAGGGCTGAAATGAAGTTGCTGGGAAGCATATTTCCAAATACTTCCTTGAAGGGCTCCCAAACTATATACCACTAGGAGCATCCTGACAAAACTACAGCTAAAGTAAGTACACGAGCATACTCTCCTTCCCACCACCACACACACCCAAATGCCCTATATACTAACACCTCTAAGACTTGTTCTTGGCCTTTTAGTTGGCTACTGGCAAGAGTGCCAGAAAAGGTGTACTCTACAGTCTCGAACATTCCAGTGATGAAATCTAGGAACGATAGAGGGCCTCGGGGATTTTAGTCCAATCCCTTCATTTTACAGAAGAGTATGAAGCAGCGGACGCAGTCAACTTTCTCAGCATTTTGGTATCAAAGCCCATCAGAACTCAGGGATCCTGATCCCGGGTACACATACCGCGCCCACACAACCAGGGAGGGGCCCAAAGGGCACTGGCCCTGAGTCAGACTATTTGCAACCTCACTCAGCTCTTTCGCAAACTGTGTGTATGACCTTTTACTTTTGCGTCTCAATTTCCGCATCTACAAAGTGGGATCCCCAGGCTCCACGACCTGGGGCTGTTAGAAAGAGTCAACGCGACAAGACACGTTCCCAGGCTCCCTGGCCCAAGGGGGCGCTCCGCCCGTCGGCTCCCACCGTGCCCGGCGCTCGCGACACCCACCTGCACGCTAGGGAAGACGGTCTTGAGCAGGTAGAACATCTTGCGGTTGGACAGTACGTCGCCGCTGGTCATCTTGTCCTCGGCTCCTTCGCGCGTCTTCCCCTTGGACTTCTCGTGGAGAACGTTGCTCTCTCGGACTCGCCTCACCTCGTCGCCGCCGCGGACGGCGGCCAGCACGGACACAGCCAGCATCTCGCGCAAGTCCACGGTACCCCCGTCGGCCGCTGCAGCGGGGCCCGCCGCGCCACCACTCGGCTCGCCGCCCAGGCCGAAGAGGCTGAAGCGGCCGGCCAGGAAGCCCGAGTAGAGGTGGTAGAGCACGCCGAGCCCCAGCAGGCAAAACACGGCCACCCCCAGCGGGGACAGGCGGATGCCCATAGGGGCCATGGCGCGGGAGGCCGGGCGCTTGGGGCAGAGGCCCTCACAGGCCTCCCTGCGCCCGCCGCCGCGCTCCGGGCCGGGCGCCGCGCGGGCTACACCGGCGGCCGCTCTCCGGCGCCCGTGCGCCCCATCACTCCCTCCCAGGAAAGGCCGAGCTGCGCTGCGAAGACCACCGCTGCAGCCCCGCGCGCCAGACTCTCCGGGCAGCACAGCCCCGGCTCCTCCACCGGCTGGCGGATCCGACTTCCACGTTAGCCAACGGCCGCGAGGTGAAAGGGGAGCGTGGGTGTGTATCCGGGTTACGCGAAGGGGCGGGGCGAGGGCAGGGGGCGGAGCGATCTGGGCCCGTCCCCCTGCGCGGGGTTGGCCCTGGGGGCTGCTCTTGAAGGCGCTGGACTGAGCTACTTTCTTTAGTCGGGGTCGGACAGTATTTGGGTTTTCGAAAAACTGGAGATGGCGAGCTGCTTCCCACACAGAAGAGAGTACTGAGTGCCTCGTGGATATTCAAATTAAATCTCCCTTTGTACGACTGTGGATGGCGGAAAGAAAGCCACAGTGACAATCTATCATCCTCATCCCTCACTCTCAGATTATTGAAAAACGGAGGAAAAGACAATAAGCCATTTAAAAAAAAATCGATATGCTTTTTTTGCTGGTGCGTGTGTACACGGATCCTGTAGCTTTAAATCGCGTCTCTGCGCTCTCCCAGGAAGGGCGGGGGTCTGGGCGGTGAGGGGAAGAATTTTTTCTTGGCTGTTTATTTTGTCGGCATATCTTCGTCGTGATCTAAACGTTTATGTGTATATACATAGTTTCCCTTAACCTCCCCCTGCCAGAATAAAACATCGTTTAAGCAGCTGAAAAACATGCCTTGATCCTGGGCTTCCACAGTGAAAGGAAAGCTCCCGGCTTCTTTCACTCCCAAGGACACTTTAGCCCGGCCCTCCTACCAGAGGTTGAGCGGGAAGCTGAGCTGCTTGACAGAGGCCGCTTGAAATCAAGGTTGCCAGACGGTCAATCTAGAATATGTAATCTATGAGTCAATATAGGTCCTCCGAATGTACTATATAGAGGTATTTAACAGAAATAACTGCCTTCTGCTGTAGCACTGATCTTAGCAATGATAGTGAATACTTGCTATAAATATTCATGTGTAATCTTAAAAGTTAAAATTAAGATATGTAGTATCATTCTTAAATGTTTATGTAAAATCAAAATGCGGCCTATTTTACTGTTCATAGGTAAGTGCCATTGGTTTTAAGTGGGTTTTAATATTAACCACTTTAAAAATCACAGGCATACTGAAGTTCTGGATTGCTAAACAAGTCATGTCGAACCTGACCTTTACCACTTCCTTAGAGTTCAGGGCATCTCTAGAATTTGGGAATGATTATACAGAGACAGTAAACCCTGACTTTTCCCAATAAAAAATGGCTTTCCCTGCCAGCAACCTGTAAGTAGCTTAAAAGTAATGACAGCACAAAATCAAGTACAAATACTTAAAACAAATCAATGAAAGAACAATCCCTAGAGTGTTAAAGGCACCAGAACTTAAGGAACTGGCATTGTTCTTTTTGTCAGTTTTTGGAGTAATTTTGCAATTAAGCAAAGCTGCTTTCAAAAGAAATCTGAAAGTGAAGGTGCAGAGTAATTATGGAGACCCATCCCAGGGATAAAGATAAAGATCAGAGTTGAAATATAAGGGCTGAAATTTAACAGAACCACCTCAGACTGCACTATGAGATCAACAAGAAGATTTGAGTTGGGTGGTAGTCATCGAAATATTAAAAGCATCATTGGGAAGTCTGGCTACCATTTATCAAAGTAAACTGGATAATGTTTTCCAAAAATATTGGAAAAGAATATAGTGCCACTTTCACTGTGACACTATACTTGGTATCAGCGAGACCACCAAGGGAGATACTAAAAGCTCTGGAGCATTTCTGCTGCAGCAAAGGGATTTAAGACTTGAGGGAGAAAATGGCAAGGCATGTGAAAAGAAGAGTAAGTTTAAAGATCATAGCTCCCAGAGGCATTCTAGTACTCAGGTGATGATTGTTAATAGGTAATAGATATTATTAACAGATAAAATTTAATCATTAAGAGAAAGTGACAAGAAGAAAACATTTAATTAATTACATGTGGGACAGTGAAGTTTTTTTAAAACCTTCCTAGGAACTTGATTGAAAGAAACTTGCTTTATTAGTAACGTTGTCGGAAGCTTCAAAAAATGCATAGATACTAATGAAAATTATATAAAAGTAAATGTAAAAGAATAGATTTGTGAATTTGAGGTAAACTGGTCTTTCAAAAAATAATCTTTTCCCTAGGTATTAAAGAAGATGAGGATCACCTAGTATTTCTTCTGTATGAATACTGACAGCGACAAAGAATTGACATACAGTAGAAACTTTCCTAATCAATTTCTCCTTAACTGGCTGGCCAGACACATGCTCTCCACTCCTTTCATTGAACCCACTTACAGATGCCCAGAGCATCTGTGGGCTCACACCTAGTAAGGTAAGTGCTCTTGGGGCACTCCCAACTAGTTGAATATTATATGTTTCTCAAGAGTCAGTTTCATTTATTTTGAACTCCTTTTTGCCATTGTGGTTATTATTATAAATACAATCATGCATCACTCAATGATGGGATATATATTCTGAGAAATGCATCATTGGTGATTTTTGTCATTATGCAAATATTGTAGAGTGCACTTACACAAACCTAAAAGGTCTAGCCTATTACACACCTAGGCTATATGGTACAGCCTATTGCTCCTAGACTACAAACCTGTGAAGCATGTTACTGTACTGAATACTGTAGGCAATTGTAGCACAATGGTATTTGTGATTCAAAACATATCTAAATGTAGAAAAGGTACAGTAAAAATACAGTATTATAATCTTATGGGACCACTCTCATATATGTGGTCTGTTGTTGACCAAAACATCATTATGTGATGCATGACCATACATATTAAATATTATGTAAAACCAAATATGAGTGTAAATATAAAGGTGAAAGCTTGGGATGACTTGATAAAAGTGTTACAGTGAAATCTGTAGCTGATTTGGAGGAAAAGGAATCATAAAATTTCAAACAGATGCTAAAATCTGATTGCTTTATGAGAATCTTTAAGTTTTCAACCCACTTTAAAGAAAGCAAAACTGCTTATCTTAGAGGATGCATTACACATGCGGTTGATGCAAGGCAACTTGAAACTGCAACTAGTAACTGTACTCGATGAAAAGTACTTGCTTCATGTTAAAAGCTAGATAAATGAATATATATTTACTTCTTTTAAGTTCAAATGTTTGAGGTGTCTAGTTTTTTCTATAATTCCCCATTTTCATTGAGTTTTCTTAGTTAACGGGTCAACCCCAGTCCTGATTATATCAGACCAAGGACCTCTTCTAAATGTCTGGATGTTGCTACTTTTCCTACAAATACTATTTTTCCTTGTGTTATCCATTATGTATGAGATAAGTAATACCTGTTTATGAAACAGTATTAGCATCTTAAATGTTGAGGACATTTTGGTTTGTCTGAATGATTCCTCACCACCGAAAGTACCCTGGAAAACTTTTTTTTAAATTAATTTCTGCCTGTTAGTTTCCTTCTGTTTTTTCTTTTTTTCTTTAAATGTGCATTGCAATGTTCAATATAATTAATGAAAGATTCAGGCTAGCTGAACCCTAGTTAGAAGAGGTTTTACTACTTTTCTGAGAAAGAAAACCAAACAACCAACTGATGGAGTTTTTCTGTTTAAGGTATAAAACTTCCAAGGAGAATATTATTTGCATATTTTTCCCTTAAGTGATTCTATCCTATGGAAACAGTAATTCCAGTTTTTAATAGATCCAGTGATATGGTGTTTGGTTCTGCCATTAAAGTTCTCTCTTTGGCAGATAATATAAGTCTGAGAACAATGGCTTTAATTTGTTAAGATTGTAAACAGTCTGTTTCTAAACCATGATCTACATCTATTTTTAAAGTCATTTTTCCCCAAGATTTAGAAATAAACAATTAAATGAGTAACTTTTTCAATTAAGGTAAAATACATATGTTAGCATTATAACATTTTACTATGGCCCTGATCTTAGCAGTAATAACAGTAAATCTTATTTAACAGAGGCAACGTTGTAGGTATAGTTGTCCCTGAGTAACTGTGGGGGATTGGTTCCAGGACCCACAGATACCAAAATCTGAGAATACTCAAGTCCCTTATAAAAAATGATGTAGTATTTGCATAATACCTGCACATATCCTCCCATATACTTATCTCTAGATTACTTATAATATCTAATGCAATGTAAATGCTATATGAATAGTTTTTATACTGTATTTGTAAAATTTGTATTATTTTTATTGTTGCATTGTTGTTTTTTTCAAATATTTTGATCCAGTTGGTTGAACTCATGGATATGGAGGGTCACTGATTATTTATACAATAAAAAACTGGATATAATTACAACCCTTTGAAATTACAATCACTCCATATGCACAATGTTAAATAAGGTAGATATTTTACATATCCTTATATCCTCTGACCTAACTCAGATCCTTTGCATATAACAAGAACTCAGTAATTATTTATGAAACTGGACTTATAAAAACTAGTTTTAATGAAATGTTGTCTATTATGTAAAGGATTTCATAGAAAGAAAAAATTGAGTTTAACAAACACATTAAGGAGTCAGCATTCATTTTGTCTGTTTAAAACATTTGTTTCTCCAGCGTACAAGTAAGCCAAAATATGTATTTGCCTTGGCTTTATTAAGATATCAAATATTTAGCCGGGCATGGTGGCTCATGCCTGTAATCCTAGCACTCTGGGAGGCCGAGGCAGAAGGATTGCTTGAGCTCAGGAGTTTGAGGTTGCAGTGATACCACTGCACTCTACCCAGAGCAACTCTGTTTCAAAAAAAAAAAATCAAATATTTGTTATTTTTGTGTGTACTCTTCGTTAAATCCTAATGCTTGGTAAAGCACCAATTCATTCAGTGATATAAATTTTCCCACATTATATTTTATTCTCTAGGTAATCTGAACTTATATTAGGCATTTTGCCCACTATCTACCTGAAAACTGAGGTAAAATTGTCTTCTTAAAACTCCATCTATTTTTAAAAAATACAAATACATGTAGTATCTAAAATGTTTTAGTCTGCAGAAAATTGCATTTGCATGTGTTCATCAATCACGATTAGGATATATGATCTGTGGAATTGTGTTCGTAATTTATATTACAGAAGAATTCCAACATAGTACATATTGCTGTTACACATGTTTGGATATAAAACAAGTCAAGTGATGCCACCTAGAATGTAAGAACTCAATATAATCATACCATAGACAGTGTTTCCCTAACTTTTTGCCAGTGAAAAAAAATACATTTTACAAGTAGATATAGCAAACAAAAGCTTTATTAAACAATACTTACCCTTACTACATGAAATATTCTTGTATATTTTTAAACCCTTTGATTTAAATTGATTTCATGATTCCATTAATGGGTCATTGCTGGGAGACAATTCTCTGTTAGTCTATTGTGTTTCTTTTTTTCTCTTAGACAGACTCTCGCCCTGTCACCTGGGCTAGCGTGCCCACAGCGTCAGCCTAGCTCACAGCAACCTCAAACTCCTGGGCTCAAGCAATTCTCCTGCCTCAGCCTCCTCAATAGCTAGGATTACAGGCATACGCCACCACACCTGGCTAATTTTTCTATTTTTAGTAGAGATGGGGTCTTGCTCTTGATCAGGCTGGTCTTGAACTCCTGACCTCAAGCGACCCTCCTGCCTCGGCCTCAGTCTCTTGTGTTTCTATAGGTCTTTCCTGCAGAGGGACTGACTCCCTTTTAAAGGATGTTATCTTTCCAAGGATGTTTGTATAGCAAGTAGTCTTAGAAAATGGAGATAGCGTCTCCCTCTAGAGCAAAGGACCGGTTAGTTTCATTACCTATATTAATAATTAATAATATAGGTAATAGCTTCCTCTCTGGCAAAGGCCAGGCAAGGTAATTGCCAATTATAAAATATCCAGAGTCCCTAAACTCAATGTTCCTCTCCTAGAATGCATCCCATTGTATGTGCAGGAGTCAAGGCCCTCTTAGCGTCACCCTGTGGGAATTGGGACTTGAGGAACAGGTGAAAACATTGACACTGAATGCCACAGTGGCTTTGCCTCTGAGCCTAGAGTCTGGTGACTTCTGCTAGCACCCATGAAGCTAGCAGGCTCACTTGTTAGCTGCAAGTAGAGTAAAATCTCAGACCTTTCACAGCTCTTGACAGTCACAATTCCCACATTTTGGAAAACACTTCTATAGTCTAATACAAGATTTTAATCTTTTTCCCACTGAGATTTCACTATGCCCTCGAGTTAAAAAAAAAAAGAACTTGAAAATTAAAAGGTAATCACAGGGAAGAGGACCATTTTTAAAAATCCAGACTTTCTCAGAGATAACTTAGAATTATCACTCTGTGTAATTTTTAAGCAAAATTGAATATATTAATACAATAAGATACATTTTTCCACATGATGTTATTTCATATACTTAATGTTGACATGTCCACAAATTGACCTGAAAAGGATCAATAACAAAGCTAGTTTTTCTAATAGCAAGAACCAGAATTTTTGCTTTTATGAGTTTGAAGAAAAATCTAATCAGAATTCAATAAATAAAATATAACCCAAGTTAATTAAGTGATAAAGCCAACTTTTGTAATTTATTTCTTCATCTTCATACCAAAGCAAATAGAACTTATAAGTTCTGCAGTGTTAACTTGCTAATGCTGTATTATGCTGCAAGGTATCTTCCCAAATAACCTATTCCCTTGGAAGAACTAAGCTGCTTACTCATCTGTCTTCCTTAAGCCTCATTCAGAGAGAGACAGCCTCCTGCCTTCCCCTGAGGTTTTCATAGTTAGAAAGCAAAAGACACACCTCCTCTGGGTGATGCTGGTTCATGTAAAAATATCTGCAGTTAATGAGGAACCCTAGGAATATATTCAGCAACTATAGAGTCATTCTGTGTCTCAGCATTTCTAAAACCATGTTGTTCAGCAGATCATGAAATGTTTAAAGAGTGGCTCATACTTGTGTAGAATACAAAAGCAGCTCTACTAACCCACTTTTTCTTCTATGTATCACGTTCATACTAGCATGAAGAACTCTGGCTGGGTCACTCATACTGGTTGTGTTTCATGCCAAGTTCCTTGGCATGCTATAGTTGTCACATACATTTCCACAGGTGTCTTTGGATCTTGCCGAGTCACTTCAGCCAGGGTAACAGAATTATTTTCATCTGACATCCACACATGGGAAAAGCCATAGCAAATGAAGAAAAATAATTGCCTGATGTTGCTTTCCTTTGCAGAGAGCCACGGGCAGACCTGGCCATCATTACCCTTCTAAAAAAGTTCCTTAAAAATATCCTGAAATCTTTATACCTCATGACAAAGTTACAAACACCTGCCAAGTGAACATCAAATCAGAAAATCTTAGAGGTTAGAGCACTAGAGAGATAACTTAGCTCCATCTCTTGATTTTATAGGTGAGTAAACTGAGTTCCTCAAAGACTAAGCCAGATTGGGAACCCTAATCTCTCAGTTCCTATTTAGCATGATTTCTGCCAACTGCCCGGATTTGGATGACATAGTCCTCCTGGGGAAGGAGCAAGTGTGTTAGCCCCTCACGCACAGCGCCTGGGCCTTCACCCCCGTCATGGTGCCTGCTCCATGGTGTGGCATATGCTCTCTCTGTCTCTCTCATTCTCTCTCTTTCTATTTTTTTTTAAATTCAAGTTAATCACTTTATATTGAATATGATCTGATTCAGATTGGATTTTTAATTTTTCTCACTTGAGTGCCTCTGAATGATACTACTTAATTTTAAACGTTCTCCTATTTTTATTTTATGACTCACTTATTACCGTGAACAACCGTAACAAATAAATTCTCAGGTTTTATATTCCTTATGTTTTCAAGCCTGGTTTTAGATATCACAATCTCCAGGAAGCTTCCCTGACCACAGGGCTGGGCTTCCTGTTCTTTGTGTGTGCTACCCTGGCAAACAGTGTTGCCATCAGCATTGTACGGCACGCTTACTGCCTTTGCCTGATTATCTGGGCTACAGGCTTGTGGGCAAGATTTGCAGCCTGTTCTGGTTTAGTATCCCAGAACCCGGCATTGTGCTTGACACATAATATAAATGGCTTATAATGCATTTTGTTCATCTCTTTCTACAAGGGGTCTTCGAAAAGTTCATGGAAAATGTGTACTATGAAGAAACTATGCATGGATTTAAACGCTTTTTTTGTGCCAAAATAAACACATACTAACTGGTTACAGCATGTCTGAACAAGATCCAGTTTGAGGCACTGAGAAGAATAAGCTTGAAAAGAGCCCCTGTCAGAGCAACATGAATTCTGTGAAAATTGAAGCAAGAACACACACCAAATTGATGGTGAAGCTTGAGTGGAAGAATGGTGCACTCACTGATGCTGTAGGAAAAGTTTATGGGGACAATGCCCCAAAGAAATGAACAACAGTTTACAAATGGATAATTCATTTTAACAAGGTATAAGACGATCTTGAATATGAAGCCCACAGTGACAGACCATCCTTATCAATTTGTGAGGAAAAATTCATCTTTTTTATGCCTTAATTGAAGAAGACCAGTGATCAACAGCAGAAACAATAGCCAGCACCATCTCAATTGGTTCAGCTCACACGATTCTGGCTGAAAATTGAAGCTGAGTAAACTTTCCACTCGATGGGTGCCAAAACTGTTGCACCCAGATCAGCTGCAGACAAGAGCAGAGTTTTCAGTGGAAATTTTAAACAAGTGGGATCAAGATCCTAAAGCATTTTTTTGAGGAATTGTAATCAGAGAGGAAACATGGCTTTACTACATTTAATTGCAATTGCGCGTCTCTTTCTCTTTAAGCTCCGAATGCTCGTTTTCAGCCTCCGAGGGGACGCCAATTAGCATGACGTATCTTTGATACACATGGAGCAAGTCAACAAAAATAGCAAGTCCAGCTGGTGGCTCCTAATAAGTGGGGAAAAAGTAGATAGACTTTAATGATTTCTGATTCCTCGGGATGTCAATTAGGAAATGACTAGCAAAGTGAAATCACTGTAGATCGAGAACAAGAAGCCTTAGGGGATATTTTCGTGACCATCCTCTTTTTAGACTAATGTCCCTCTTCATATTTAAGAATGGAACAAAGTGTCCTAGGGACAGGGCTAGGAGAAGGGGACTGACTGCAGGGGCTCTGAGGGGACACCTGAAGTGGCAGAAGCCTTCTATATCGTGATTGTGGGGTGGCTACCTGACTGTATACATTTGCCAACATTTATCAGATTGCACACTTTAAAATTGTTAAATTTTAGTATATAAATTATACCTTAGAAGAAACTAATTTTTTTTTTAAAGAAAAGAAGGAGGAGAAAGGAAAGGAAAGGAAAGAGAGAGAGAGAAAGAAAAACAGAGGGAGGGAAAGAAGGGGCTGAGCCAAAAAACAGAATGCTGTGGTTTAAATGTGTGTCCCTTAAAACTCGTGTTGAAATTTAGTCCCCAATGTGGCAGTGTTGAGAGCCCTTTAAGAGGTGATTGGGTCATGAGCCCTTGTGAATGGATTAATCCACTCATTGATGAACTGATTAATGGATTAATGAGTTGCGAAGGGAGCAGGACTGGTGGCTTTATAAGAAGAGGAAGAGAGACCTGACCTAGTGTGTTAGTACACTCAGCTCCTCACCTGTGCTGTCTCAGGATTCTGTAGAGAGTCCCAACAGCAAAAAGGCTCTCACCAGATGTGCCCCCATGACCTTGGACCTTCCAGAACTGTAAGATATAACTTTTGTTTCTTAAAAGTTACCCAGCTTCAGGTGCTCTGTTATGAGCAACGAAAAACGGTCTAAGGCACAGATCTTGCATGTGATGTTATTATAACTCTTTGGAGACCACACCGGGGTGGAGGTGGAGCTGACAGCTACATTTCTGCCACAGTCATGCTATAACTGCTCATCTCAACAAGACCATCCTGGTGCAATGTTTTGAGAAGCTAAGACATGTCTTCTGTTCCTGTCTAGCATGATCTGCAAACTTGTTCTCTCCACTGACTCATGAAGGTAGAAATAAATACCCAATAAATGAAGGAGTCAAGCTAGAATATGGATGAGTAGGGAATGGGTGAACCATAGCAAATGAATATAAATTATGAGAGTGAATAAAGTCCCAATCTGGCTGTACTTGTGACCTAAGGTCCTTCAAAGATTCACCTGAATAAGAAAACTGAGAACAACATTTAAAATGGAAGCCACGTGTCTACCTCAATCACAGCAAGGTACAGCCAAACAGAAGGAGGGGACAAATGCACAGTAAAGCATTTGGAAAGGCGCTCCACTTGCTTCCGACCTGGAGCACTTAAGGCAGACTTCAGGCAAAACTACCATGTCCAGGAGGGCTCCTAAGGCTGACACTAAAGAGAACAAAGACACACAAGAAAATTATAGTGTTTTGTTTTTTCTTAGCTGGCATAAGATTTTTGACAGTGGATGTTACTTTTGGTTCCTAAAGCTGTTTTCTCTCCTGCTATGCACTCTCCTGCCCTTCTTGGCCTAGTCAAATCCAAGCAGTCCTCTAAGTCCTATGAAGTTGGTCCTTTCCCACTCCAGCGTACTCTTATCAGCCCATTCTCTGAATTTCTGTTGTGCTCATAATCTTTACTGTTCCATTTAGCATTGCATTGTCTTCCTAATTATTTACACACAGCATTCATAACACGCCACCAACATGATCTAGTCTCACGCAATCAAAGAAACATAGTCCAGCAACCAAAAAGATTGTTTCCCTCGAATTTTCATTCTTGCATTTCTCTCACTGTGAAAGCCGTGCTTTTCTCTTCCATCCACTTTCCCCAGATACTTGGTACGTACATGTCAGCTTTCCCTGGCTGTTTGTGGCTGAGGACACTGCCTTCCCTGAAGAAGCAGAGACCCAGGAGAGGCTGCTGTGACCCAGTGGCTGGAGGCCTCCCGTATTTGCACACCTCCGGGCGTCCGGTGTGGTTGGGCAGGCTTCCCCCCGCTTCCCTTCTTATGCCCCCTTCCCTTCCAGGGCTCTTGCCCTTGGCCGCTGAACCACTGTCCTGTGGGTGTTTGAGGGATACTCCATGACCAGTGGTGATGTCACCTCCCACTCCCCCTTCCAGGGGCTCTGGCCTGAGAGGCAGCCCCCCATCCCTGTTTTCATGTGCCTGGTCTGACCAGCCTAATCAGGCTGTGCCAACTGGCACAGGTCTGTTGTTACTTAATATGTTTTAAATTAAAGCCATTTGTTTTATTTATTGGAATGATTCGTTCTCTCTAGTCGTCTAGTCATCCTCTGTAACTTCCCAGTACCTGGCTCAGACCTAGCCAGATATAGTTGTGGACTGATAACGTGATGCCTTGTGCCTGCACTAAAAAAAGACAGGGGGTTGCCCAATAGTATGAACCGTACGTAAAGGGACGTTAGATGTAAATTTTCTTATGGTCTTAGGTTTTTGGCTGACACCCAGAAGCTGAGAACAAGGGGCGAGAAGAGCCCACACTTTCTTAAAAGAGAACGTAGCCAGATCATGCCCCTGGACTGACTGTCCCAAGGAACCTGACCAGTCATTCCCTTCCACCTACAAACAAAGGAGGACTGTGATCAGAGGAGACAGGAGACTGAGAATCTCTCTAATGCTAATTACTGGGTGCTGTGCTCGCACCACCATCTCCACATCTCTACCTCAGAGAGAATGAGAGGGCTTCAGATGTACTCACTTGGAGGAAAAAATCCTCTTGTGCCCTAGAGTGTGAGGGCATAGGGAGTAGAAAAGCCTAAAGGAGAGAGGTTGCCAGGTGAGACCTGAGAGCGAAAGCCACGAGAGAGGCCTGCATGGAGCAGCCTTGGCTCAAGTCAGGTGGGGCAACGTGCCAGGTTTCCTGCCCCGGACAAAGTGGTGCCAGGAAGTAGCCAGGCTGGGGCTGTCTTGCTAGGACAAGGTGACTGACAGAGGGCCTTTTTGAGATGAAGCTGCCAAGGCAGAGACTGGAGAACATGTCACCCATGCCAGGGAGCTGGGGTCAAAGTTCCCCAGCAGGTGGAGTGAGGTGGAGAGGTCTCCAGAGAACCCAGAAAAATGCCCCAGGAGAGAAATCCACCACCCAGAGAGCAGCAGAGCCAGACCGCAACATACCATCCAAACCCTTATTAATGCACTGCTTTTTCTCCCTCTGCCTTGAGCTAGTGCTGGGAGAATGGAGACCTGCCCACACTTCCTCCTCTTCTACTGTAGGTGTCTGGGTCTGAGGCCAGCCTGAAAGGTAGAGGGTAGAGAAATAAAATCAAATGTAAGAAGTGCTACCTTTGACATACATTTTCTAGTTTGCTCACATAGTGAGCAGATATTTGACAGGCATATATTTCAAACATATTTCTTAATCTTAAAATATGAATGTTGGAGAGATACTGCATATTCATGGATAGAAAAACTCAATATTGCCAAGAGGAGAGTTCGTCCCAACTTGATCTATAGACTCAATGCAATCCCAAACAAAACCCCAGCAAGTTATTTTGTAGATATTGACAAATTTATATAGAGAGGCAAAAGACCCAGAATAGCCAACAGAACACAGAAGAAGAAGAACAAAGTTGGGATATTGACACTATCTGACTTCAAGACTTATTATGAACCTACGGTAATAAAGACAGTGTGATATTCGTGAAAGAACAGAAGAACAGATTAATGGGGAAGAATAGAGAGTCTAGAAATAAACCCACATGAATAAAGTCAACTGATCTTTGAGCAAAGGCAATACAATGGAGAAAAGATAGTCTTTTTAACAAATGGTGCTGAAACAACTAGACATCACATGTAAAAAAAATGAATCTAGATACAGACCTTACACCCTTCATAAAAACTAACTCAAAATGTATTGTAGACCTAGATACAAAACCCAAAACTGTAAAACTTCTAGAAGATAACATAGGAGAAAATTGAGATGACCTTGGGTTTGGAGATGAGATTTTAGATACAACATAAAAGGCACAATCCATTTAAGAAAAAAATTCATAAGCAGGACTTAATTAAAATTAAAAATTTCTTCTGTGTAAAAGACACTATCAAGAGAATGAAAAGACAAATCACATGGACTGGGAAAAATATTTTTTTAAAATGCATCTCACAGTGGGGAGGGGAGGCAAGGTCAACATACATAACCTAAACATCTGTACCCCCATAACATGCTGAAATAAAAAAAAAATGCATCTCACAAAGGACTGTTATCCAAAATATATAAAGAATTCTTAAAACACAGTAAGAAAACAAATAACTTGATTAAAAAATAGTTGAATGACATTAACAGATACCTCACCAAAGAAGATATATGGATAGCAAGTAAGTATATGATGCTCAATATCATATTTCATCAGAAAAATGCAAATTAAAACAGCGAGATACCACTACACACCTATTAGAATGACCAAAATCCAGAATACTAACAACAATAAATGCTAGGGAGGATGTGGAGCAACAGGAATACTCATTAATTGCTGGTAGGAATGCAAATGGTACAGCCACTTTGCAAGACAGTTTGGCAGTTTCTTACAAACTAAACATACTCATACTATATAATCCAGCAATCAAACTCCTTGGTATTTACCCAAGGGAGCTGAAAACTTATGTCCCTGCAAAAAACCTGCACATAGATATTTACAGCAGCTTTTTTCATAATTGCCAAAAGTTGGAAGCAATCAAGATGTCCTCCAGCAGGTGAATGGATATATAAAATGCGATACATTTAGACAATGGAATATCACTAAAAACATATGCGCTGTGAAGCCATCAAAAGATATGGAGGCACTTTAAATGTGTATCACTAAGTGCAAGAAGCCAATCTGGAAAAGCTGTGTACATACAGTGTGATTCCAACTATATGACATTCTGGAAGAGGCAAAACTATTGAGACAGTAAAAATATCAGTGCTTGCCAGGGATTAGATGGGAAAAAGAAATAAATAGGTGGAGCACAGAGGACTTTTAGTGCAATGAAGCTACTCTGTATTATACTATAATGGTCGATACATGTCATCGTACATTTGTCTAAACCCATAGAGTGGACACCAAGAGTCAACCCTAATATAAACTGTGTGGTAATGATGCAGCAATGTAAAAGTTCATCAGTCGTAACAAATGTACCACCTTGGTGGGAGGTGTTGATACTAGGGGAAGCTGTGCATTTGGCGGTTAGGTGGTATATGGGAAATCTCTGGACCTAAATTTTGCCATGATCCTAAAGATGCTCTTTAAAATAAAGTCTATTATATTTATGTATTTATATATATATGTATTTGCATGTGCATAATGTTTTGTTTACATGTAGGGAAGGAAGAAAGGCAAAGTGGAGCAATAGAAAAAGGAAGAAAGAAAAGGGTAGGAAGGCAGTTGTTATGTCTAACAGTTGTAGATTTAGCAGATGGCTTGGGCCTCACTATTTATTGTAGCAATACTTCCCAGCAGGCCGACTTAACGTGATTTTAACTGAAGACTGGCAGGATTTAATTCTAATCTTTATCAGTCAGTTATTACTTTGGGGACCATGTTTTGCCACTTTTAAACATAACTGCTTCGGTGAATCTAAATATTTCTCCTTACCACTGGACAGGCACACTAATTCAGGACCTGCAGTGCCAGATCCGTGAAAGAAATGCGCTGTTCCCGGAGCTGAGGCAACGCGAGGCCAGGTGAGTGTGACAGGCCCAGAGCAGCAGTCACGGTAAAAATATTTCAGTTTTTTAAAAATCGTGCTGAAAACCCAGGGCATTTTTCTTTTTCTTTTGGGTAGTCTTCTATAAGAATAATAAACATAGAAAAATGCTGAAAGTGTAAGAATAGCTAAAGCGAAACACCCGATTAGCACGGAAACCTCCAGTGTCAAGAATCATTTTTCCTTCTTGGCTGGAAGACGTGCCCCTTCGACGTCTCTGTCATCGTCTTTGTACTTATTGGGTTATTTGTGTCTTACTCACAAATAAACTTCTGAATTTGTCAACTGGCTCCACCATTTTTAGAATGTGTTCATTCTCACAATGCTTGTTCCACACCATATTTTCCCTGGTAAATTAGCTTCTGGTGACATTGGTACATGCCAGGCTGTGTATGGGCAGGACAATCCTCAGATGTCAACCCCCTGTGAGAAGCAGCCCAGGGATCAGGAGCTCCTGAACTCAGAGAATGATTTCTTTCAGAGTCACTCATGCAGGAAGTGTCCTTTAAACAAACACATTTTTGGACCACATAAGATGGTCAGTCTAGGAGAGCAAAGTTGCTTTTTGTAGAAGCCTTCATGTTTGCGGTGGTGGAAGCTACTCCCATTTATCTTCTTGGCTACCACCGCAACAACTGGCCTCGAAAAGTTCTACAGCTTTATACTTTTGATCTCACGTCCTAAGCTTGCCGTGTAGGCTTCGTGGACTCATCTTGACCCCTGAACTGGGAACAATATCCCTTCACCCTTTCCTGCTAGTAGG
>RJWJ010018397.1:0-31647 GCA_004363605.1 Indri indri | reverse complement strand
GGCGGGCGGATCGTTTGAGCTCAGGAGTTCGAGACCAGCCTGAGCAAGAGCGAGACCCTGTCTCTACTAAACATAAAAAGAAATTGGCCAAACAACTAAAAATAGAAAAAATTAGCCGGGCATGGTGGCGTGTGCCTGTAGTCCCAGCTACCTGGGAGGCT
Source organism: Indri indri (assembly GCA_004363605.1). Taxonomy (NCBI): domain Eukaryota; kingdom Metazoa; phylum Chordata; class Mammalia; order Primates; family Indriidae; genus Indri; species Indri indri. The sequence goes on along the minus strand of RJWJ010018397.1, from coordinate 31,486 downwards.
GAGGCAGGAGGGTCCCTTGAGCCCAGGAGTTTGAGGTTGCTGTGAGCTAGGCTGATGCCACGGCACTCTAGCCTGGGCAAGAGAGTGAGACTCTGTCTCAAAAAAAAAAAAAAAAGTACTCTCTTTTCATTTAAAAAGAAGTGTTGCTCTTTTCTTATTACGTAAGTAATAAATGTTCATTATGGAAACAGAAGATGCAGATAAGCGTTAAAATCACCCATAATTCTACCACCTGGGGGTAATTACTGTTAGCATTTTCACATACTGCCTTCCGGATTGCCTACGGTGTGCTTGTGTTTATATGCGTATGTATGTGACGTATATGTATATCTTGTATACATTTGGCTTTTACAAATTGTATGCATCTACCGTCTTCACTTAAAAACACATCTCAACTAGGCATGGTGACTCATGCCTATAATACTAACATTTTGGGAGGCCAAGGTGGAAGGATTGCTTCAGGCTAGGAGTTTTAGACCAGCCTGGGCAACATAGTGAGATCCTCGTTTTCACACACACAAAAAATAAAATTAGCTGGGCATGGTGGCACACCTGTAGTCCCAGGTACTCGGGAGGCTGAGCCAGGAGGATCACTTGAGCCCGGGAGTTTAAGGTTACAGGGAGCTATGATTGCACCACTGCACTCTAGCTTGGGCGATAGAGCGAGACAACCCTGTCTTTTTTTAAGAAAAAAGAGCAAAAAAACCAAAAAAACACATCTGAAAACTGAACCACTGGGGGACATCCAGGCAGAGGAGCCCGGCAGGCAGTCGGACCTGTGCGTCTGAGGCACAGAGGCTCGGTGGGGCCAGAGCGGTAAATCTGGGAGTCATCAGCATGTGGTGGTGGTTTCCACCACGTGAGGGGATGAGGTCACCCAGGAAGCATGCAGAGAGGGGAAGAGCAAGCGGCCAGAGAGGGAACTCTGGGAGTGTTGTCGTTCAACGGGCAGGTAGAAGAAATGAGTCCGCCAGGCCCGGGAGGGAGAAAGAGACCCAGGAGGCCAAGTTACCATGGAGGCCGAGGGGGCAGAGTCTGAGGCACAGAGCCTGGGACGGTGCCTGGTGCTGAGCAGGTGCCTGTCAAATGAGCGAGTGACTAGAAGACACCAGCGCCGCCTCATGAGGTTCCTGAGCCCAGGTTAGCGAGTGACCCCGACAGGGGACAGTTGAACAATTGTGAGATGTTCGGAGGCTCCCCCAAGGAGGCAGGGAGGGGTGGGAGGCAGGGCAGGCCGCAGGGGCCACCTGGGCCCAGCCTGGCGGGAGGGAGGCCGTGCGTCGCGTGCAGAGGGAGAGGAGGCGCGATCCAATGGCCAGAGGCCGGGGGGCTGGGCAGAGGAGCGGGGGCATTGCTGTTGGAGAGAAGACGAAGCTGCTCTGTTGGAGCAGCCGCTCAGATGGGAACGAGGAAGGCTGGAGGAGATTGGCCGGGGGTTCCTGTCGGAACATGGGCATGGGGTGGTGTGGGCCGGACGGGGGTGGGGATGGAGTATAAATAGGAATATGGTTTAGAGATGCTGGGAAATCCTCCCCCCAGCCCCACTCATGGGACTGAGACGTCCCCAGGGATGCCAGGCCTTAAAGGCCCCCGCAGCTCTGTTGCTAAAGTTGGGCATGGAGAGAAAACCAGAGATGTGAATAAAGATCCCATGACATGCCACCAGGAAAGCTGGCGTCTCATATCTGGCCGAGGGAAGGCTAAAGGGTGGGGGAACTTAATGCTCTTTGTTTCTTCTCAGATGTGTTGTATAAAAGATGGCGGGCGTCAGCGTCTGTCCTAAAGCAAACAGAGAGGAGACAGATGGGAGCCTGTTTCCTTTGGGATTTAAGGAAGAACTAGGAAAAAGTTCCAGACTGTGGGATCTTGAAAATGCTGGGCAACGTAGAAGAAGGACCTCCGTTGAGGGTCTTTAAAGAGGGCTGCCGACAGGAGTGGAGAGGGCCTCCTGTGGCTGGGAGAGCCAGGCGGCCTTGTCTGGAGGCAGGAGGATGTGGGAGATGGAGGCCAGGCCTGCCCTGGCCGCTTGCTCCTGCTTCTGGGATGTTCTGTACCCCCAGGACCAGAGCTGACAGCAAGGCACCTTGTCCCTTCTTATCACTTGGAAATCCAGAGCCTCCTCAAAGATTGCAGACCAGCTTTAGCTGGGTCCCCAAAAAGGGTCAGAAAGAAAATACCAGAAAGAAAATACCTCTGTTCCTTGATCCTCAGGAGGCCAGAGAGCAGCAGCATGGACGTCAGTGGACGGATGTGGGCCACGGAGAGGGGCGAGAAGCGAGGCAGTGAGTGGTCAGGAGGGATCATCTGCAGGGGTCAAGGCCAGAGTCTGAGCCCGGTAGTGCCCCTGCCCTGTGGGGCCTGGAAATCCACCCTGAGTGACAGGAGTCCAGGAGGAGGGCCCCAGGTCCCTGCTATCCCCTTCCCCACAAGCCCTGGAGGCCCCAGCTCAACACATGGAAACCCTCCCATTAGGGTTTTTCTCATGCAGCCCAGAGACCTCTGCAGACCTCGCTTGGGGAGTTGCTGCTGGGCCGGCAGCTGCCCCACTGCCCCAGGTACCCACCCCCACCGCTGTCAGGCCGTGAGCTGGCCAGGGAGGAGGGTTCAGTTTCAGCTGAGGCCTTGAGCAGCTCTCATATACTCTTCGCTGGTCCTTCCAGGGCACACTCTGGGTCAGGCCCTGGGGGTGTAGTGATGAGTCAGACCCAGCCCTTGCCCTTCACAAGCTCACGGGCAAGCCAGGGAAACAGACAAGCAAACAGTTACAGTACGGGGAGCACAGTCCAGCGGCCCTCACCTGGCTGGGGATGGCGGAATTCCAGGCTGGAGGAGACGCGAGGGGCATGTGGAACGCATCCGAGAAGAGGTCACGGTCACGCCCGCCTTGAGTCCTGGTGATGAGTGGCACTTGTCTGGCTAACCCCTGGTCCCCAGCCCATTTCCCTGCACTCCAGTTCTCTCGGAGACCCAAGAGAACTGAGGAGGAAGGACGCCCAGGGTGTCTAGGGGCCATTGACTGGACAGCCCAGGCTTGCTGTGGTGTGCCCAGGAGGGCAGGGCCGGGCCCCACTGTGCGCAAGTGCTAACTAGACTGGAGCCGGCCTAGAGAGGAGAAGACACACCTAGAAACACGTGCCTGGTCCGCCTGGAAGTGGAAGGAGGGGCACCAGCATTTATTGCATGTGGCAGTGTGTTCTAGAGCAGCGGTCCCCAACCTTTTTGGCCCCAAGGACTGGTTTTATGGAAGACAATTTTTTCCATGGACGGGCGGTGGGGGATGGTTTCAGGATGATTCAAGAGCATCACATTTATTGTGCACTTTGTTTCTATTATTATTACATTGTAATATATGATGAAATAATTATACAATTCACCATAACGCAGAATCAGTGGGAGCCCTGAGCTTGTTTTCCTGCAACTAGATGGTCCCCCCTGGGGGTGACAGGAGACAGTGACTGATCCGACAGGAGGCGGAGCTCAGGCTGTGATGCGAGTGATGGGAGTGTCTGCAAATGCCACTCACCTGCTGCTGTGGGGCCCAGTTCCTAACGGGCCACTGACCGGTACCTGTCTGCGGCCTGGAGCTTGGGGACCACAGTCCTAGAGCTTAAAGGTGACCAGGATACGATCTTTGTCCTTGAGGGGTCTAATGTTTATATACCTTTGGAGGAAAGAGGCTTAAATAAGTCATCATGATACAGTGGCTCAACGGCGTTCGTTATTCCACAAACACTGCGTGGGTCCCTTACCCGGCGTCAGGCACCAGGGAAACGAGGGTGCGAAGGCCCCGATCTTGTCCTGATGGACGTCACAGGCTCGTTATGAGGCTGCTGTGGGAATGACAAGGAGGAAGCGTCTAACTTTGCCTAGAAGAAGGAGGCGTGGTCATCCACGCATAGCTTCTGGGGGAAATGACACTTGACTTGAGTCTGGGAGTGGTTTTGCCCAGGGAGAGAGCGAGGAAGGGCATGCCAGGCCAGGTGAATGGCGTGTGCGAAGCCGCGGGATGTGAGTGTGGTTTGCTCTGGGAATGCCAGGTACGTTCGATGGAACGGGACCCTCTGGGGAGGGGCGAGAGCTGACACTCGAGAAGAAGACAGGGGTCCAAACACAAGAGTCTGGTCTGTTCCTAAGGGCTGTGTTAGCTTTGAGGGCTTTTAAACAGGAGAGTGACATCATCAGAAAGCAGCTGAGAAAGTTCAGTCTGGCAGGCTGGGGGCAGTTGGATTGGAGGTTAAGTATCTTCCCACTTAGCAGCAAGGAAACGGAGGCATGGGGTGTCTTTCCAGGTCACAGTGCTAGTAAGTGGGGTTTCTTCCAGATACCAAACAGGTAGGGAATTTTGGAGAGCAGGGCTGAGAGCATGTGGCCCTCACTGCACGACATCTCTGGTCAGAGCGAGACACCGTAGGGGACAATGATGCACTTGTCCAGAGCAGGGGTGACCCCGAGCCCCAGACACTGCCCCCTGACCAGGCTTCCTGCAGGTTTACCCAGCTTGCTCCCGGCAGGCCTTCCCCGGCTACTTCCTGCATTCCCAACAGAAGCTGTGGGAATCTTCTCCAAGCTCCGTCACTGTTTGGAGCATCTGTTCGTTGGCAGGGTGACTGCAGGCCTGGCTGTCCTCCTCAGTGCTGGCCACCCCGAGGCTTCCAAGCCCACAGCCTCTCATCCAGGCGGGGGCAGGGCGAGGTCAGTGAGGGGGGCTCCAAGGCTGCCGCCGCCCGCTGCTGCCAAGCTCCAGGCAGCCAAGGGGTGACTGGCTTCCCCTGAGGTTTGTGACGGGCTCTGGAGCCTCCAGCTGTGCAGAACAGGGTCGGTTAGAGGATGAAGGAAGAGATGGTATCTGCAAGCTGCCTGCAGGCACAGTTCTCCCTGGGAGGAGGGAGCCTCTCCAAGGCCCCAGCCGATGACGGAGGACCCAGCTGATGACGCCTGCAAACTTGGTCATCCATGGCCTCTAGTTCTTTGGAACTCACCCAAGGCCCAAAGTGGCTGAGCGACCCAGGTGGGGGCAGGGACTGGGAGGCAGAGGGTGTCAGCCCTGGCTGGCGGTCAGTCTTTGGGACTGAAGGTCAGGCCCTCTGGGCTTCAGAAAGTGGGCACTCGCTAGTTATAATATATCCCTCGGACCCTTCCCTTGGACCCACAGAGACCAAGATCCAAAAGAAGAGAAAACAAAACAAAAAGAGAGTCTTGGGGAGGCATTAAACATGGGCCTGGAATCTAGTAGGTGCTCCACACGTGCTCATAAAGCAGACACGTGCCTGCTGTATGCCACCAGCGCTAGGCATAGGCACCAAAGCGCTCCTGGCAAGGCAGACAGGTGAAAAGTCATGCCCATCAGAGGAGGGTCACCTGGCGGGCCTGAGGGGTCGGGGAAGCTTCTGTAGACCCGAGACCTGAACAGCATGTTAGGAGCTTGCCTGGAACAGAGCCGGCGTGGCAGGGAGTGGGGAGAGGTGCAGCCAGAGAGGAAGGGCCCCAGATCTTGAAGGGCCTTGGTGCAGGCTGGCGGATTGGGGCTTTGTGCAAGACCTCTGCCGCAGGCTCCTGGCTGGGCCCCCTGCCTCTCCCCTCGCTCACACCCAGTCTGTTCTCAACACAGCAGCCTATTAAAATCTCAGTGGGATCATGTCACTCATCTGCTCAAACCCTCCTGTGCCCCGTGAGGCCCAACGCAGCTGCTCTGTGATCCCGTCTGGCCTCCTCTCGGGCCAGCTGCCATTCCTAGATCACAGCAGACTCACTTCTGCCCCGGGACCTTTGCACCTGCTGCGCTCTCACTGCCCTGCTTCTCCGGCCTTTCCTGACCGCCCCGCTTAAGCTTGCAACAGCACCCCTCACAGTGCCCCCCTTCCCTGCTTGCCGTCATTGCACTCGCCACCGTCTTCCACGCTGCGTGTTTTATTTATTTATTGAGTTTATTGTCTGCATCCCCTGTCCCCGTTAGAGCACATGAAGGCAGGAATTAACATCTGCTTCACTCACCTGTGGATTGTCAGGGCCTGCAACAGTGCCTGGCAGGTAGCAGGTGTTCAGTAATCGTTGAATGAATTAGGGTGCAGCCTGAGAGGGATTATATAACTTCACTGCAATTGCACAGCCTGCGGGTGGGGCGTCAGGGTTTGCACCTGGGTTGGTCAGCTTTTACTATAATTCAGAGTGGGAGTGGGGGCACCTGGAGGAGAAAGCACTTAGAGCCCAGGCCACAGGGAGCGGGCAGGGGTGGGGAGGGCTCCAGTTGGGAGAAGAAGGAGCGATGTGGTCACAGTTTGTGCACTTGGCAACAACCAGGAAACGGCTGTGTGATTTTGAGCAGTCAGTTCCCCTCTCGGAGCCTCTGCATCCTCACTGAGCAAGGGATGGGAGCGGAGGCTCCGGAAGCGCCTGCCCTTTCTCGCTGGGTGCACAGTGGCCTCTGGCAAGTGCCGGGTTTCCTCCCGGCCCGGCTCCTCCTTCCTCCTCCTGTGGCACCCGCTTCTCTGGCACCAGGAGGAAGTTCTGGGCTGGCTGGTGTGTGCCCAGGAGGAAGTGACAGGAGGCAGGCTGATTGCTTCGCTGACCTACCTGTGCAGGGAGGCAGGAGGGAAGGCTGGCTGGGGGTCCACCTGCCCACCCCTGCAGCTCCTCGGGGGAGCTCTGCTCCTTCACCCGCCCCCGCCCGACCCCTGCCAGGCCAGCATCCCTGGGTGCCCACTGCCCTCTTCCCCTGGCACCAGTTGCACGGGGACAGCCCCAGATGGCTCCCTGGCCTGGGGACAAAGGCTGCACTGTGCCCGGCCCTGGGCTGGCCTCAGGCTGGGTCACACTGAGCCCTTCTGTCCCTGGTTGGGGGTGAGGGGCAGACAGCACCAAGGTGACAGGCCTCTTTCCTGTGTCCCTTCCCCCTCTACCCCCATATCTGAGGAGCTGACTCTCCCAAGGGAAAAGTGACAGAGGCATCTTGTGTCTTGACCTAGGGAACAACAGACTATTCACTGCCCGGTCTGCCCTGTCACACCCAAGACCCTGCCGGGTTCAATGCCCCGATTGTCCCCAGCAGAGAGGCATCCACTCTCTGCCGTGGTTACCACCCCCGCCGCCTGCCCCTCTGTCACCGCCAGGAAGTCCATCCCTACATCTGACCTCCAAACCTCCTGCTCCAGTGACAGCCACTTCCTCTGGGTCTCTTCTCCTGCGGGTGGGCCACAGCTGGTCCCCATCCCTCTGCGTCGCTTGGCCCCACACTCCTGCTCAAGTCTGCTCCCCTGGTTTCGCCCTCTCTCCGGCTCCCCATTCCACCCCCCCACCCCACCCCAGGTACAAGCTGGTCACCCCACCCCAGGTACAAGCTGGTGGTCCTTGCTCCTAGCCATGCTGGAAACCATGGAGAAAGCAGGTGTGACTGGGGCTGGTTCTCCTTTGATTTGCAGAAATTGGGGGCCTCCCTCCCAGAAGGCTTTTAATGAGCTCCCCTCCCCTCCCCCACAAGCAAGAGCAAGGGTGTGAGATTTATGGCAGCTACTGATAGATTCCTGAGCCAGGAACCCAACATGCCATCCCATAAATCCCAGACTGCGGGACAGTTTTATGGGGAAGCCCTGTTTTTAGAAAGGGGTGTGGCTGGTCCCTCCTGCAGAGCTCGAACCCCAGGGAGCCCAGTGCCTGCCTCCCCCACCCCCACTAGGGTAACCATGGCCAAGGCCTGGGGCAGCGGTTTGTGCAGTACAGATGAGCCTCTTCCTGTTTCCAGGGCAGAGACTGTCCCCTCCTGCGGGGGGTCTCCTGCTTCACTCAGGAGAAGCGAAGCCGCCTCCCCAGCTCTAAGGGTTCCCCACGCCGGTGCATAGGGCAATGTGGAAACCTGGGCCGATAAACATCCCTTACCTGGACCCCAGATGCCTCCAATCGTGGCTCCGTGTGCAGATCACTGGAGCTGCTTTTTAAAAATGAGTTTTCCCAGGCACCATCCTCAGAGCCTCGGTTATAGAATCTGAGGGTGAGACCAGCCACGAAGGAGTGGCTGAGGTTGGCCGGCGGGGATGAGTTTGGGGACAGAGAATCAGGAAAGAGCAAGGCCGGTGGGCTATGCCAGGGAAGCTGGAATAGTGCTCTCAGCTACCTTCTCACCAAAACAGGCGTCCCCAACCCCTGAATTCCTTGAGAACAGGGACCACACTCACCTCGATAGCCCCAGTGCCTAGCACAACACTGGCACATAGTAGGTGCTCAATTCGTGTTTGTTGAGCTGAATCAGTGAGACTTCAGGGCCCACTGACAGAGACGGGCCCAGCCGGCAGTGCAGACTGAGGCCTCTGCTCTGAAACGTGGCAGCCAGATGAAGGAGGGCCTGGCTATGTGCAGTCTCTGGGCTTGGGAGAGCTGGAGGGCCGCAGCCGAGCCGCATTTGGGGGTAGCTTGGACCATGCAGAGCTGGGGAGACGACCCTTTCCAGGCTGGCTAAGGACAGAAGGATGTGATCATTTAGTAAAGCAAACATGTTACTGACCCATAATCCCTTAAACCGGGAGGATTCAGGAGGGGCCTGGTTACCTTGGCAACTAGGTGCTGGCCAGTGGCAGGGCTGAGAGCATCTTCCAGGGGTGGGCTGTGCCTGGTGCGTGGGTAACAGCTGGGAGGGGGTGTAGGGGGGCCCCCTCCCATTACTGGGCTGGGCCCTGGTGCCTTCTTGGTGGGCGTGGGTGGGGGCCCTTGAGAGGCCTCTTGGTCCCGGCCCCCGCCGCAGCCAAGGGCAGCGTAGGCAGAGCAGGATGAGTGGGCGGCTGCACAGAGCACCTGTGAAGCCCTGGAGGGGCGTGGAGGGAGGGCAGGACCCACTCTGGGTTTCCGGGGCAGGAGGGAGAAGGGAGGGTCTGTGGGAAGAAGCAGTGGCGCAGGTCTCACGGGGGGACCAGCAGGGTGTCCTCTCGTTCAGAAGGAAGAGGAGCTGAGTTGCTAGTGGAGAAAACCTTTTCTGTCTGGGGAAGGGGCCCGGGGCTGAGCAGAGCAGCTCTGCCCTCTCCTCTGGTGTTCTCGGGCCGAGGGCACCCTGCCTGCCTGCTCGGAGGGCTCTTGCACGGGAGGAGCTGGCCGGGCTCAGGCCTCCCCTTCCCTGGGCCCGTCTCTTTCTGGCAAACTTCCATGTTTCCCCCGAGAAACTTCCGCTGCTCCTGACCTCCCACATTTCAGCTGGAGAGGAGATGGGGCTAGGCTAGTTCCTAGGCACACTTCCCCTTCTCTCATCCTTTTTCTCTTTTCCTGCCTTCTGGGGACCTGGGCCAAGCCAGAAAGGGGACCTTCAGGTGTCCGTATCAGGGTGAAATGGGGTTGGGACCGGATCGTGTCCCAAGGGTGTCAGCCAAGCTGATGTTCAGCGTATGGGCCTGGATCCGTAAGGCTTACTGGCTGGTGACACATTCAAGCTCTTGCACACAAGTTGATAAAGGGCTGCTTGTCCAAGGACCACCCTGTTCTGGTCCCCCACCCCCACCCTGCCTCCCCAGCCCTTCCCCCAGAACTCTCTACACCTCCAGTAGCTAAAGAGTTAATGTCGGGGTCGGGGGGGCTCCCGGAACTTCTTTGCACATCATAGCACATCATACCCACTATTATGGTGAGGACTTTGCCGGACTAGTTGGTACACATTGGGACCGTCTCCCCAGGGAAGGGAATTTGGGGAGGGGGGTGGTGCTGAGAGTCAATGGGCGGAAGAGCAGCAGGACCTGCCCTCAGGGGGCTTGAACTTTGGAGAAGACACAACCCTGGCCCCTGGTGGCTTGCAGGGCCACAGAGCTCGATGGGAAGACGAGCTGCATTCGCAGTGGGTATAGACGGGGACCTGTGGCCTTGTTCCTCTCACCTGCTGTTGTCACACTTCCCGCCCGTCTCAGGACCCAGCCACCTGGTCCCTGACGATCATGAACAAGATGAAGAACTTCAAGCGCCGTTTCTCCCTGTCAGTGCCCCGCACCGAGACCATCGAGGAGTCCTTGGCTGAATTCACAGAGCAGTTCAACCAGCTCCACAACCGGAGGAACGAGGGTGAGGGGTCTGGGCCTGCCCCAGGCCTCTCCCACCCCAATATCCCCCCAGGCCCCTTCCCCACTGGCCTTAGGGGAGGGGACGAGGGGGGAGTGGGCTGCTCACATCTCTCTTGGGGCACAGTGGCAGGGAGGGGAGCTGATGCCTGTCCCTCTCAGACCTGCAGCTCGGTCCTCTTGGCAGAGACCCCCCGCTGGAGCCCAGCACCTTCTCCCCAACAGACAGCGGGGAGGAGCCCGGGCAGCCGTCCCCTGGCATGCAGTACCGGCGACGGCAGAACCAGCGTCGCTTCTCCATGGAGGTGAGGGGCTCCAGAGAGGGTGGCAGGATGCATCCAGGATGTGTGCACAGGAGGGTGGTTGCCTTGGAGCCGGACTCCATGGGTTCAGACTCCAGCTCTGCCACTGATTGGCTCTGTGCCTTTGGGCAAGTTACTCAACCTCTGTGTACCACTGTCTCTTTGTCTTTAAAATAGTCATTGAGGCCTGGTGGCTCACACATGTACTCCTAGCCCTCTAGGAGGCCCAGGTGGGAGGATCTCTTGAGGTCAGGACTTCGAGATCAGCTTCAGCAAGAGTGAGACCCTGTCTCTACTAAAAATAGAAAGAAATTAGCTGGACAACTAAAAATAGGAAAAATTAGCTGGGCATGGTGGTGCACACCTATAGTTCCAGCTCCTCCAGGAGGCTGAGGCAGAGGGATCGCTCGAGCCCAGGAGTTTGAGGTTGCTGTGAGTTAGGCTGACGACACGGCACTCTAGCCCGGGCAACAGAGCAAGACTCTGTCTCAAATAAAATAAAATAAAATAAAAATAAAAATAAAAAAGATAAAACAGTCATTGGTAGGATTAAATGAGTTAGTTTATGCCAAGTGCTTAGAACATCCCTGGAACACAGCAAAGGCTAAACAACTTGACTGTAGTCTGTGATCCATGATGTGCCCAAGGGTATGAAAAATACGCTTACAGAATCACAGTGTCTGGAAGGGCACGAGATTTACGGTGTACAGATGGAGACACTGGCCCAGAGAGGGGAAGGAACCTCCTAAGGTCACACAGCCATCCCAGGCATTCGTGTATATGTCTCTGAGCACAACCTTGACACACAGCCTGTGGTTGGCCCTGCTGTGGTTGTTCTGCAGGGAAAGCTAGGTCCAGAGGCGAGGGCCCCACAGCCCTAGCTACCCTGGAGCCAACAATGGTGTCCCCATCTTATCCCGGTCACCACAGGACATCAGCAAGAGGCTCTCTCTGCCCATGGATATCCGCCTGCCCCAGGAGTTCTTGCAAAAGCTACAGCTGGAGAGCCCAGACCTGCCCAAGCCACTCAGCCGCATGTCCCGCCGCGCCTCCCTGGTGAGTCCCAAGAGGGTCAGAGGTTGTCAGAGTGGGACGCCTCCTTCCCAGCATGGACAAATCCGTCCTGGCATTTCCTGTCCCAGCTGAGGCCTGGAGAGCTTTCCAGGAGGATTCCTGGGCCTCTGGCGCCACCTGCTGGCCCCAGTGAATTCAAGTAGATCCTCCTAGATCAACATCCATTCCCTAGATAGGTCCCACCTGGGCTGGAGCTGAGCTAACCTAGGGTCTCCACCTGGGTAAGATCAACAGACCAGCTGGCGTGTGCTTTCCAGTCCTAGCTACCTGTCAGAGGTGTTTGGGAGCATCTTCCAGAACAGACTCTAGGTCCCACTCCAGACACCTACAGAATCGCCCTCTCCGGGTAGGCGGGTGGGTGGGGTGTCCAGGAATCTGTCTTGTTAAGGGTTGGGTACGCCTGAGCTAGAAGGAGTGTGCTCATGAGAGACTGTCAGGGAGGTGGGCTCTGAACCGGACGCAGTGGAGAAAAAGACATGGTGCCTGCCCTGGAGGAGCCAGCAGTCTGAGTAAGACAGACGACAGCTTCTTCCTTTGTCAAACGAAGATAGTAATTGTTCTGCCGCATAGGGTAGAACCCAGGTGTGCGGCAACCCCAGATGCCACAGCTCTGAGCTGCACACCCTTGGCTGTGGTGGGAGGAAGAAACGCACGCCCAGGAGCTCCTTCCTTTGTCCCAGGGATAAAGGGGAAGGAGAGGGGGAAGGACCCCTTTCCAGGACGGTCCTCATTCGCTTCCCCGCCCCCCCCCCCGAGGCTGGGGGTGGGAGAGTTGTGTCTGGGGGCTGGTGGGCTTCAAGCTGACGGCACCCTATGTCTCTCCCTCTCAGTCAGATATCGGCTTTGGGAAACTGGAAACGTACGTGAAACTGGACAAACTGGGGGAGGTAAGAGGCCGGGTTTGGTCGGAGGGCAGCCATGCAGGATGGTTCGGAGGGGGGCAGGGTCTCCGGGCCCCCCCTAATCTGCCCTCTCCTGGCCTCTGCCCCCTAGAGAGAGGTGCACGGTCTTGCCCCGCCTTGGCAGGTTCTGGTAGACCCAGACACTGAGCGAGGGCGTGAGGATAGGGTCGCTCCTGGGCCCTGGGCAGAATCCAGTCTTTTTTTTTCCTACAAGTACTTCTTGCCTGGGTTCGAATCCCAACTCCACCCATTACCAGCTCCGTGACCTTTGGCGAGTTACACGATCTTTCTCTGTGCCTCAGTTTCTTCCTTTGTCAAACGAAGATAGTAATTGTTCTACCTCATCGGGTCGTTGTGCGGATTGAATAGGTTACTAGAACACGTGTGTGCACGGCAGGTAGACATGCCTGGCGCGTGTCGCAGTAAGTGCTGTGTCACCAGGATATTTCCATCGTCACCGTGTCTGGCTTTGTGTGAGAGGCCTGGGCTGGGCGAAGGTTTGCAGGGGAAACTCCCTGGAGGAGCCCAAAGAGCGGGCCTGCATGGGAACGCAGCGCAGTATAAGGAAGAACGAAACTGGAGCTGTGGCGGAGGGGCAGTTAGGTCTCACTGGGGACTTGTTCGGGCCACTTCCCAAGGAGCAGTGGGCTTTGGAGAAAACCCAGCGTTTCAGTGAAGGGAGGAAGGGCGCTCAGGCCCAAGTCATGGCCCAAACTGAGCACTCGAGGGAGGCTTTGCACAGAGGACAGCAGCACCTGAATGTGCCCGGGGCCAATGGGGCTCTCCGTCCCAGGGCACCTATGCCACAGTCTTCAAAGGGCGCAGCAAACTGACGGAGAACCTCGTGGCCCTGAAGGAGATCCGGCTGGAACACGAGGAGGGGGCACCCTGCACTGCCATCCGAGAGGGTACAGCGTCCTGGGGTCCCACAGTCCCCCCGGGGGCATCTGGAGGAGGGGTTCATCGGCCTGGGCCCCAGTGGGAACCTGGGGTGGAGTGTCATTGCTGGAACAGGGACTCCCGGTGGTGACCCCCAGAAGAAAGGGTACGCGGGGCGTGTGGGGTCCCAGGGACCTAGGTGGGCCATCTCCCCACAGTGTCTCTCCTGAAGAACCTGAAGCACGCCAATATCGTGACCCTGCACGACCTCATCCATACAGATCGGTCCCTCACCCTGGTGTTTGAGTACCTGGTAAGTTGGGCTGGGGCTCCCTTGGGAGAGAGGTGGGCATGGAGGTAGGGGAGTAGGCGGCTGAGGGAGTGGGAGAGGTGGGGTGGGGTAGCCCAGGCCATGTTCTAGAATCAGGTTCTCAGATGCTCCCGTGCAGGATGGGCCAAGAGCTCAGGCTGAGGGGCAGCTCAGAGCCAGGGACCTATCCCACTAGTGGGCTTGGGCCCTGCCCAGGGAGGGGCTTCCTCCTCAGCCCGTGTCTGGGCTTCTGGCCACGGGTCAGGCCAGGGTGGGACTGAGCTAGGCTCTGTGTTCCAGGACAGTGACCTGAAGCAGTACCTGGACCACTGTGGAAACCTCATGAGCATGCACAATGTCAAGGTGAGGGCTTTGGCACCAGAGACCCCCAGCCATTGTGGCAGCCCCCTGTCCTGAAGCCCAGCGTGGGAACCCACTCTCGCCACTAGCACCTGGCTGCTGGGCTTGCTCAGACTTTGCAGCGTAGGACGGAGGGAAAAGGCCCTGCTATTCAGTGAGTGCAGGACCTGCACTGAACGCCTCAGCCCAGGCGCACGCGCACACACACACACACACGTGCACGCACATGCACGCGCACGCATGCACGCACTCTCTGCCACTGTCTCACTGTTGGTATAAACCCCCTCCCTGACTCTGAGCATCAGTTTCCCCATCGGTCAGATGGAAGCATGAGCTGCCAGATTGAAGGAGCTTCCGGGCGAGCTCGGCGGGATGGGCGGCCTCTTCCGGTGTTTGTTAAGGAATCAAGCACACGCACCCTGCGCAGGCAGCTTCCTGCCATGCCTCCTGCACGCTCACTCCTCCACGCGCTGCCGTCCTCCCCTCTGGATGGGACTCCCTGGTGTGACGGGCCCGGGATGGGGCTGCTGGCTGCGTGGGAGAGCCAGGGACTTGTGCTGACCCCGCAGGTCCCTGCCCCCCTCCCATCCCAGCCCTGGGGCAGAGGCTCAGGGCCACCTTCCACTTCACCGTTCTCTTCCCCCTCCCCCAGATTTTCATGTTCCAGCTGCTCCGGGGCCTCGCCTACTGCCACCACCGCAAGATCCTGCACCGGGACCTGAAACCCCAGAACCTGCTCATCAATGAGCGTGGGGAGCTGAAGCTGGCCGACTTTGGTGAGGCCAGGGCTAGAGTGGGGGTCTGATGCTGTTGGGGTGCAGTGGGGGAGGGCTTCTCGGTCAACCCCAAAGTACCTGTGGGCAGAGGTCCAGTGACACATCTGTCCCTAGGACTGGCCCGGGCCAAGTCAGTGCCCACAAAGACCTACTCCAATGAGGTGGTGACCCTGTGGTACAGGCCCCCCGACGTGCTGCTGGGATCCACCGAGTACTCTACCCCCATTGACATGTGGTGAGTGAGCACTGGACCAGTGCGGGGCGGAGGGGCCTGTCCACACTTCCAGACTCTTTCGCTGCCCTCAAGGGCGCGGAGAGGAACCACCTAACCTCCTTTGACTAAAAGCCACGTGGCATCCTGCTGAACTGCATGTTAAAAAATTAAGTCTGAAATGGATTGGGGTTTCTCCAGCTTCAACAGACCCTCCAAGGCTGTGCTTCTCAAACACTCCTCCAGGAGCCACCCCCAGGGTGGGTACCAGAGCCCCAGAGGGTACAGGGGGCCCCTACAGTGACTATGATGAATCTTCCCCAAGGATCAGTTCGCGTGAAAATTTTGGAAGGGAAACATTATTTTTACGTTAAAATTAACAGGTATATGATTTGGTGTAAAATAAAAAAATCAGCCCAAATTTAAAGCTAACGCACGGGTTTTTGGTGAGTGGCTGCTGTGTCTACGCCCAATGCTCCCCAGGAGAACGGACCTCTGTACTTCTCTCTTCCAGTGGGGCACACGTGGGGAGAGTTTGAGACCGCCCTGCTGAAAGAATCGCCACATGGGCGCTGGCTATGTGGACCCAGAGCGCACACTGTGAAAGGGGAGAGGCCATGTCTTCCCAGAGCCCAGGGAAGCCCCCAGAGAGGGGCTGTAGTGGCGGCGGGGCAGTTCTAGGAGCCTCCACCCCAGGGCCACGACCCCGCCAGCCACCTGTGGCAGGACGTCAGGGGTACCCTGGTGGAGCAGCCCCAGGAAGGGCGGCCACCTCTGCCTGACGCCGCCCCTGCCCCTTGCTCCCTGCAGGGGCGTGGGCTGCATCCACTACGAGATGGCCACGGGGAGGCCCCTGTTCCCCGGCTCCACGGTCAAGGAGGAGCTGCACCTCATCTTCCGCCTCCTCGGTCAGTCCCCTGCCGCCCTCCCGCTCACCGCCAGGGGCGCCAGAGCTCCGTCCAGCCGCGCCTGAAGGCCGGTCCTCGGCAGGGCGGGGACCCCTGCGGCCCGGGCCAGCTCTTGCTCCCACTTCCTATATGGTACCCCCGCCAAGTCGCTCTGGCCTTGGCCCCTCACCACGCCCTCCCCACCCCTGTCGTCTCCCCAGGGACCCCTACAGAAGAGACGTGGCCCGGCGTGACAGCCCTGTCTGAGTTCCGGACCTACAACTTCCCCCGCTACCTCCCGCAGCCGCTCATCAGCCACGCCCCCAGGTAGCCCCGCTCCTGCTCCTGCTGGGGTCCGGGCTGTCCCTGCTGGAGGTGGCCTCCCTCCCCACCCCCAATCAGGCAGAGCCCGTGTCAGCGCCTCCTTCTTGCAGGTTGGATACTGATGGCATCAGCCTCCTGACCGGCCTCCTCCTGGTGAGTGTCCTCCCAGCGGGGTCCAATACCCCACCCCGGGCCTGCGCCGCAACTTCAACATGCCCACAAGTCTTTGAAACATCTGCCCTGAGCTCTCTCCCCCTTGAGGTCCGAGAGGAGTGCTGCTGTCCGAACGCAACCTTGGGAGTCCGTGCAGTTTGACCCAAACCCCAGTTCAGACCCACTTGCTAGCTGTGTAGCTTTGGGCTAGTTACTCTTCCATGCTTCAGTGTCCTTAACTGCAGAGTGACATTAATAATTCATATTATATAAGATGGTCGTGAGGATAAATTGAGATTATGAGACACACTGTGGTGTCTGTCTTGAAATGCACACAAAAAGGGTAGTTATTGGTGTTATATATGAATATTACCGATATTCATGTTATGAACATAGTGGCTTCAGCATCTGTATTTCCATCCCAAGAGGAAGTGATTTCTGATTTTTCCTGGTGGGTGGAGACCTGGGAGCCTGGACCCTGAGACTGCCTGAAGTTGGGCTGGAGGTGGGGGCTGGTACCTGTTAGACTCAGGTCCCTCCCACCTTGGCCGTCTAACCTAGCGCAGGAGTTGCGCTGTCTGGGAGGCATCCCTGGCCCCCAGCCAGAGCCCAACAGCCCACCTTGTGCCTTTCAGTATGAATCCAAGAGTCGTGTGTCGGCGGAGGCTGCCCTGAGTCACCCCTACTTCCGGTCTTTGGGAGAACGTGTGCACCAGCTCGAAGACAGTGAGTGTTTGGGGGGGTGGGCAGGGCCACCCCAGAGCCAAGCAATGGGGGTGGCAGGTGGGGGCGGAAGAGCTGTAACAAAGAGGCCAGAGGCCCCGGGTCCAGCTGACCAGCCTGGGGCACAGGCTTCCCCTCCTCGAGTTCTTCTTGAGAACTAAGGGGCAGACTCTGCCGAAATGAGATGCTGCCAGAAGTGCCCAGGTGGGTCCTCCTGGGCCACTGCTGCCTGAAGGGCCCCCCAGCTGTGCATGCAGTGGGCGTGGGGGCAGCCCGCTCCAGGAGCAGGGCCAGCTCCACACAGCCCTCTCCCTGCCTTGTTCTCTCACCCCAGCTGCCTCCATCTTCTCCCTGAAGGAGATCCAGCTCCAGAAGGACCCAGGCTACCGCGGCTTGGCCTTCCAGCAGCCAGGTAGGGGCTTGTGCTCCTCGGCTCCCTCCCCTCGTTAGAGGAGCTAGGGCAGGCTATTCCTCCCCAGTGGGGACTCCCGGGGTCCCTCGCCCATCTCCCCCTGACACTGGCTTCCCTTCGGGGGCTCATGGGGGCCAGGGAAGGGGTTAGTTTCTCCTGCCCAGGCCGCCTCCTTGTCCAGTCCCTCCCTCCTTAATTCCCACCCTAGACAGAACAGGACATTTGGCATTGGCCCGGCAAAGATGCATGCTCTCTGCAAACCCTGAGCTCTGTACCCAGTCTGCATCCCGGGAGAATGGTACTTTGTCCCTGGAACAGCTCATAGCCTTGAATGTAACAAATGCTTCCGACGCTTCATCTCCTTTAATCCTCAAAACACCCCTTGAGAGTGGTACTATGAATGTTCTCCATTTCACAGTCAGTGAAACTGAGGCTCTGGGAGTTAAGTCATGGTCCATACAGCTAGCAGGCAGCAGAGACGGGATTTGACCCCCGGGCTGCTGGCTCCTGAGCACATGCCCTTGCTGGCCCTGTCGGAGCGGCTGTGTGGGATAACTGTCCCTGCTGATCTTGGACACCCTTCGGCCCAGCCTCCTCCCTGCAGCCCCACCTCCTCCCTTCCATTCTCCAGGACGAGGGAAGAACCGGCGGCAGAGCATCTTCTGAGCGGGGCCCACCCTGCTGCAGCCTGAGGGACAAGGGGTCACATCAAGCACAAATTTGGGTAGGATGGGGCCTGCGTGGCCCTTGGAGGACTGAGGCACCAGAGCTAACTGCTAGCCCGGAAGACTGCTGGGCGGCCCCGCTGGCCACGGCTGTTTCTTCTCTCTGCTTCCCACATGGCTCCCCATGGCCTGCTCCTGGACTCCGACCTCTCCGTCACTGGGCTGGGCACGAGCTGCCTCCTTGGGAGAAGGTGAGGGGGCAGGGAGGGACCTTGGACTCTCATCCACCCCGAAGTGCCCAGGCACCAGCGCAGGACGCACATGGACAGGAAAATCCAGGTGCCAGGCTGGGCGCCATGCCCTGAGTCAGGCTCCACCACGCCTCCCTCCAGGGCCTGCCTGCCTCGCTAGTCTGGCAGACCCTCCCCCTTTGGCCCCTTGGAGCCCACACTTCCCCTTTGAGAGCAGGGAGGGACGCGGCACTTTGTCTGGGATCCCATAATCCTAATGCCCACCTGTGTGACAAAGCGCACCCCCACCTGAGGGGCAGGTGTCCCCAGAGCAAAGAAGGAATAGCAGCCCCGCCTCCTCTTTCCGTCAGCCCTAGCCTGCTCTCGTCCCTCCACGCCAGAGGCCCTGCGCGCCCTCCGGCTCGAGCCGAGGCTGAGCGGCGCTGGCATGCTGCAGATGCCCAGCTGTGACTCAGCCAGCCCCAACCCGTGTCCCCAGTCTGAATGGAGTTGCCTTAAATTGGCAGGTGGTAGAGCGCTCACTGCCCTTGGAGCTCTGACCCAGCACCTGCCTGCGCGCCCCTCCTGAGAGTGGCTCCTGCTTATCTAATCATCCCTGAGCGCTGATTAGCCAGCCCTAGGGCAGGGTCCTAGGGACAGCTCTGGATACGATGTGCGGGTCACCGTGACACTGGTGCCAGGCCAGCCTCCCTCAGCTCCTTGGGGCAGGCACAGCCTCCCCTGTCCCCTCCTTCCCGGCCCTTTGGGTCTGTTCACCTGATGCTGGTACCAGCCTGCCCCTGCCCGTCCTCCCCAGAGGTTGGTCACTACAGGGAAGGGTGTAAATGCCACAGTGTGAGGTAGGGGAAGGTGGGATGGCAGCAGGCTTTGTTCCTGAGAGCCCCGCCCCCGGGCCTGGGAGCCTGAGGGACCCGTGAGGAAGGCTCCCCTCTGTGTTCCCAAGGTCTCCTCCACACTTGGTGACCTTGAATGGCCAGGGCCAAGGGGAGGCCAGGCCCTGGCCATTCGACTCCTCAGCCTGAGGAGTAGCCCTGAAGAGCCTGGGGCTCCCCCAGCCCTCCCCTCCTCCCCCCTATACTGTGAATGTCCTGTGACTCAGCACAAAGACAGATAATATATTTAATTCACGTTGTACAGAAAGGACCGAGCAGTCTCGTGCAGAAAAGCTGATTTTGATAGATCGATGCCAAAGATGGAGAACTGAGCGTGGCGGGGCTGCTTATATATATGTACATATATAAAGTGAAGAGAGTTTGTGCTGCGTGTGTCTCTGAACCCACCCTGGGCTGCTGCATTCTGGAGGCTGCTGCGCTCAGGGCCAGAAGTCACCCCTGGGGGAGCAGCGCCGATGGTGGTTGTGGGTGGGCGGAGGCGACCCAGGCCAGGAGTCTCATCTGTGGCCTGGCCTTGGCCCAAGTTGGTACCTGTGGCCAGGAGAGGGGAGAGGGAGTCCTGGGCAGGGGCCTGGGGTCTGGCTGCGGCGACTGACCCCTGGGTTCCCAGCACCAGATGGCTCCCTGACTTCTGGGGGTGGGGGGAGGATGGAAATAGGGTTGACGTGGCGGACAGCCAGAGCCAGGGCAGCAGAGCAGGGTGCAGACCTCACTGTAATTCAGGCCCTGCGGTAATTGCTTCAGACCTTGAGTCACCTCCTGCCGCTGCCCAGACCGCCTCTTCCCTTGGGCCTGGGCCTGTCACAGCGCCCACGGTTCTCAGAATGCGGCTCTGCTGCCGTTTCAGTGGTCTGGTTTGCTCTCCCCAACCACTCCGAGAATGCAAGCCCCGAGCCACGCCTCCGACCTTACCTGTCCAGGGGCCGCATGCCTGGCCTTAGGGGCTTTGCAGCGTGTGCTGGCATACTCGAGGGGTAGCTGCTTTCCGGAGGAGGAAGCCAAGGTTGGGAGGTTGGTGATATCTCCCAAGACCACGGAAGCAGAGGTGGGCCAGGGCTCGATTCTCAGCCCAGCACGGATTCCGCTGGACTAGACCCCCTCGCCCCTCTCGTAGGCAGCCAGACAGCAAACTGTAGGACCGTAACTGAGGCGAACAACCAGCGCTTGGTGAGGGGACCGGAAACACGTGGTGGGAACTGGAATCAGAAAGGAGAGGGCACCACGTTTACTAAGCTCCCTGCTGGGTCCCAGGCCCTGGGCCCAGGCCGTGGTGTCACTGAAGCCTCACGACTGCCTCCTTTCTTCCCACTTCCTTCCCTCTCCACAGGGAGGCTCCCAGGGGTTAAGGAACTTGCCTGAGGTCACACAGCAAATCAGAATCCCAGGTCTGTTGCCCCCCAGCCTTCAAGGAACGGTAGGGGAGGGGGTGTGTAGACAGCACAGGGAGGAAAACGAGGAAGGACCTGGGCAGATGCTGCTTTGCGGGAGCACCTGTGAGGCCTGGGTCACAGGCGGAGCTGGCCCATGGAGGCTTCTGCATCTGCAAGAGTCTTGCTGGGGCAGCTGTCCTTGGTGCCGCAGCTGTGGTCCCGCCGTGGAGGCATCTAGGGGCTCCCGAGGTCCATGTGGAGGGAGGCCTTGGGCGCTCGGAGCTTCTGCCCTAGAAATCTGTCAGGGCCTGGGGTACGGGCCAGGCTGGGTGGGGGGACTCAGCTGGACAGCCTCACACCAGGCCTTGCAGATAGTTGGTGCTCAAGGGCTTTTGATGGAAAAGTAGGGATTTGGGAGTGAGCAGGGGCTGAGCCACTGGGTAGGAGCTGCTGCTGGGCTCTCAAGGGACCATGCTAAGCCACAACACAGCCCCATGTCCTGAAGCCCTCAGTTTCCTGGGCACCCCTGCAATCGTTTCCTTTCTCCGGTGGCTGTCACCAACAGGAGCCTGTCCTGTTCTGCTGGAATCCCTGGCTGCAAACACCCCTTAGCAAGTCATGTCCCCTTTTTGCTGCCTGTCAGCCCCTGGGATGGGTCAGGAAAGCCCAGGGCCCTGACTGCACTTCCCCTTCCCCGGGCCACTTGGCAGGGGCATTTGTGGTTTATTGGAGCCCTGCAGCTGCTGACAAAAGTCCTATTCAATGACCTCTGCAGGGTGAGGGTGACACCCGCTCCCATGCTTGGTGCTGCCCACATCAGCTCCCACCCTGGCAGGACCTTAGGCTGGCTCTTCCCACCCTTCCTGTGGGCTCCCAGTCACCCTGCCCTTACCATCTGGGTCCAGTGGTCAGGGCCACCACTCCTGTGCACTGCTAGGCTCCCTGGGCCAGCAAGTGTCAAGACACTGAGGCCGACCTGCCTCTTTCCTCCCTCCATGAAGCAGCCTGGCCTCTTTTGCCCATATCCCCACCTTCATCTCTGCTTGGACCCTTGCTTCCAGTCGTGACACCCCACGGCAACCCCTCAAGCCCCTCTGTCTCCAGAGCAAATCATCAGGACCATGAATTGGTCCCAGCCTCCATGCCTGGCCCTGTGCTGGACACTAGGGCACCAAGATGCATGACACTCCCCCCTGCCTTCCAGAAGCTCAGACCTGCCCGCAGAGATGGCCTTGCCTGCAGCAGATTGTTATCAGGCACCCACTGTGCACCCGGCACTGTGCCAGGCACTGAGGATACAGCGCTGAACAGGACGGCTGAGCCCCGACTGGCTCACGTTCCAGTGGGGAGGAAAGACGTTACGCAGACGAACCCAAGGCACATCAAGGGGGTCGCAGCACGAAGAAGCTAAATAAAGCAGGGCGGGGGGATGTGGTGGGGCAGGGTTGGGGCAGCCGCAGCAGCACGGTCAGGGGCCTCTCTGATAAGACCGGGGTGAGCTATGACATGTAAGGGACAGCCAGGTGGACAGCCAGGGACCGAGTATTCCAGCAAAGGCCCTGAAGGGAACGTGCTTGAGGACACTCTAGAGGCTGTGAGGCTGGAGCAGAGTGAGCGGGGCAGGGTGGCAGGAGGGCCGGATCACGTGGGGCAGTGGCTCTACCCATCAGAGCCACCCGGGGAGCGTTTTGGACGCACCGCTGCCTGGCTGCAGCTCAGATCGATTCAATCGGATTTTCCAGCGGTGGAACCAGGCGTCGGTAGTTTTTTAAAACGCCCCAGATGACCATAATGTGTAGCCGGGGTTGAGAACCGCGCACTCATGTGGGTCTTGGGGCCCTGGTAAGGGTTCTGAATTTTGTTCTGAGATGGGAAGCCATTGACCTCTGTTTTCAGAGGCTCAGGGCAAACAGGAGATGCCAGGTCCCAGGAGGAGGGTGCTGGGGCGGGAGGGAACGGTCCCCTCTAAGCAGTGGGGGAGCACGTGCTTTCCCGTGCAGCTGCAAGATGAGGGGACTATGAGACAAAGGGGATGTCATCCGAGACAGGGCTGTCATCCCATTTCCAGGGGAGGCAGCAGAGGCTCTGGGATTAGGTGACCGGCCTGGTCACAGAGAGTAAGGCGGATTGCAGAATTCGAACCCAGGTCTGCCCGCCTGAGCGGCACCGTGCTCTCTGCCACACCAGCAGCCTCCTGGGCAGGCATGGGTGTCGGCACGGGAGGCTCCGCCTCACTGGTTTTCATGGAGGACGGGCGTCTGGATTTCCGGGGACTGGGAGTGACACCCTTGCCCTCCGGTCACCTACAAGCATGGCTGACACGCAGCCAGCAGGCACCAGAGGATCGGCCAAAGCCACTGTCCCCCCCATACCAAGTGCCCCTGCCATCATCCAGCCCCTCCTCTGCACCCTCTGGAGCTCCCACCATCTGCCAGTGACAACAGGGGGCGCCAGCTCCTGCTCCAGCCGCTGTGGCTGGTGCCATTTCTGATGGTCAGTGCCCGGCTCCAGGTGACCATGTGCCAACTCTCGTTGGACAGGACGGATGGGGCTGAGGGCAGCTCCGATGGGACTGCAGATGCCACTCGGCCACTCTGTTCCACGCCCACCACCATTTCCTCCTCTCCCTTCTCTCGTCTTCCCTTCTCTGTTCTCTCCCTCTCTCCTCTTTGGGGTGCTAGGTACTACTCGGTGGGTGGCCCTGCATAACATTTCAACACAGAGGTCGATAATGTGACCAGGCCTCTTCCCTAAGGAGGAAGGTCCTGCACCTGTTCCTGTCGCCCGAGCCTCAGATCCCTGAGATGCTGTCTGATGTCAAGGGCCCACCCTTGCTCCTGCACCCTCGTCTCCTTCCTTTGATGTCCACACAGGCACGGGGTGCTGTGGCAGGGGGTGCCCAGCCAGAGCATGGAAGCTAGAATCACTCTGCCCTCCTGCAAGCAGTTGGCACTCCCCCCACTCCTTTCTGGGCTAGAACCTTCTAGCCCAGTTCCTCATCTTCCTGTCTTCTCCTGAGCTCCTCCCTCCCTAATTCACTCATTATCTGGATGATTCCAGACTACGTGCCTCGCTCTGTTTTCAATACCCAGGATACAGACCTGACCCTGACTTAGACCCTGCTCCCAGGAGCTCAGCGTCTCAGCGCTGGCTAGGAGGCAGTCTGCTTGTTCTCATGAGGTCCCGGCCCCTTGGGGAAAGGGGAGTTGTCCGTTAGTCAGTATTTTAAAATTTACCATGATTTTTGTTTCAGACACAACAGAAATCTTTTATGCCACCCATGTTTTCCTTGGAGGAGGGACTGGCTAGGTCCCAGCTTCCTGGGGAGAAGGAGTCTTACACACCCAGGGAAACAACACGCAGGCCCCAAAATCACGTGGACCTGGGTTCAAATCCCCGCAGTACTGCCGGCAGGCTGTCACCTTGGGCATGTTCCTTAACCTCTCTGTGCCCCAGTTTCCTTCTCTATAAAATAGAGATAGTGATAGCACCTTTTGCACAGAATTGTGAGGATTCGAGAGAGAATGTTCAAAAGGGGCCTGACAAACAGAGTGGAAGCCCAGTGTCATCACCCTGCTCACTCTGACCCCCTTCACCCGCAGGAATTCCAGCCCCTTCCTCCCCAGGGATCCTAGTCCTGGAATTAAAATTGGAAATCATACTCTTTTTTTCCCCTGTATTCTTCAACCTTGATAAGATCTCACTCAGCAAGAATGTATTAAGTACATTCTACTTATGCAAGACTTTTTAAAAAGATGACCTCAGCCCAGAGTTTTGTCTCCACAGAGCTTTAAATGTAGCTGGGGAAGTAAACATGGAAAGAGAATTTATGATAAAAGGCATTGGGTCACAGGTGTCACTCAAAGTGGACCGGCTGCTTCCTGAGGTAGTGAGCACGCCATCCCTGGAAGCATTCAAGCAGAGGCTGGCAGACCACTTGTCGGGAATTCCAGGGGCACCGCTGCCTCCAATAAGTCTCGCCAGGCTCCCAAGGAAGAGGCAGGCAGATGTGCACCTGGTCTGACCCCAAACGCCTCTCCTCTTTGCCATGCAGGGCAGTGAGGTGGAACTGGCAGATGAAACACGTTCCTCGGAGAAGCTGAAAGGAATGTGGCAAACCGTGATTCTGGGCTTGCAAACACCCTTCCGCCTAGATTCCAGGAGGCCTGGGCATCCTCTCAGCCATGCCACTGGCTTCGAGGCCTTGCAGGACCTGGGACTGATTCCGGGGTGTGGGAATGAACTAACCAGGAATTCCTGAAGCCTGTCTTCCCAAAATGCCACTGCGGTTTGGGAATTCCGATGTCCCTTATTCTAACAAATACACATATTAGGCAAAGTGCCATGAACCTAAAAAAACACTACCTAAATTTTAAAAGTTCTTTTTAATTTAACAGACATTTATTTAAAAAATCTCCTTAGCTCACACCATTCTGTGAAACACTGGAGGTTCAGAAATAAGTAAACAGTGTGTTCTCCTCAAGGAACTCAAAGTCTGGTCAAGGAGAGAGAAGTCTGCAAAAATAATAACAACGGCCTCAAAGTGGGCTCTGGTGGTGCCCGAGGGCTCACTGCTTCCCCTCCTCCCCTGCCCCTTCCTCAGCCCCTGCAGCCCCGACCTGTTTTGCAAGCCTTGTAAACTGAGTTGGACCTCCACCTCCAGGTTTAGAGTTGTGAATGAAAATACGAATGAATCTGTATAAACTTGAACCATCTGCTACATTAGGAACCTGCTGGAACCCACCTTGCCCAGCCAGCTCCCTGCCTTCCCTTCCATGCAGCAGCGAGCGCAGCACCTTGAGGCTGCCCGGCTGCCTTGAGCTTAGACCTCTTCAGGCTTGAGTCCATTTACAGTCACAGGTAAAGCCAATCTTATCGTAGGTGTCTCCAGCCTCTACTCCCCCACCCCCAACCCCGGGTGTTCCCAGGCTGCAGGGGGCTCCAGAGAGGCTTCCGGACATCCTGTCGACCGTCCCACTGACATCTCTAAGCGGCTGTGCCCACTCCCCAGCGAGGTGCCGAAGCCCTGTGCGCACTAGCCCTGACCTCCTCCGTACACACTCCGCAGCCTTGCTGCGAGACCCCGGACCGGCCTTCTCCCGAAGGCACCTCCTCCCTCAAGCCTTTGCACCTTTTGGTCTGTCCCTGTTCCCTCTGCCCGGCCTTCCCCTTCCACCTTCCCCTGCAGCGCTGGTTCCAGTTCAGTCACTGGGCCTTGGGCAAGTTCCCTCCCCTCGCTGAGACTCAGTGTTCCTGTCCCTAAAATGAAGTGGGCCTTAGATGTCCTCAGCATGTGATCCCTGCTCCTAAATTTTACATCAACCTGTCTGTTCTCACTTTAGTGTTTTGTATTTCCCCTTCCCAATTCAAACATGCCTCAGAGCCCCCTCCTCCAAGAAGCCTTCCTTGATCAACCCCCTGAACACTCCCTTATGTGCTTAGTTCTTTTGGTGCCAGGAAGGCCCAAACCAATGCTGGTGCCAAGGGGTTCGTGGGGGCCTTAACCCCCTCATAACCTCCATTGCCCGAAAGGCCACCCAAACGTACACAACCCAGGTAAGAACGGAAGTCAGTATGGAAACAGTTACCACTTCTCAGGAAGTCCTCCAATCACCCCACCCAGCCAGACCTGCCTCAAGGCAGACTATCTAGAAATTCCAACTGCCTACAGTCCGCACTCCTGTATCTGGGTTATCGGTGTCTGTGAGGTCTTTTTCTTGGGTTTGCCTGGGATGAAGAGGGCCATGCCTTCTAATTTTTGGCCGTGACCTCTCCCAGGTGTGCCCCTCCCCCAGTTGCTTTGTCAGGGTAATGACCCCACTTGGTGACCAAGCAATTCCTTTATAATTACTGAGGTGCTTTCATGCACAGTAGCTCTTGTGGCTTCCCGTTCCAAGAGGTACACAGGACATGCACAGTTCCCCCATGCGATGGATGTGGAAACTGAGGCCCGCTTGAACACCTCGCACGTGGTTAAGTGTGAGAGCAGGCCTCACGCCAGGTACGCCTGCCTGCATCACTGCGCCGCGTACACATCGCTGACTCTGAACTGCTTTATCTGCCAGCTCAGGGTTTAATCCATTCCAGGGTCAGGGCCGTGAGCAGTGTCCTGGGGCTGGCAGGGGAGCCAGAATAAGCAGATTTCGCTTCTAATCTGACCCACCCAGCTGGTTCAGAAAGCAGCCAAACTGGGGAAATTTGGTTGTGCTCCCCCTCCCACGACCCCTGCTTCCAGGCCTGGCCTCCAGCCCCTCTCTGCACCCCTCACCCCCTCCCTCCCAGCTGCTGGGAGCCCACAGAGGGGTGGGGTCCCAGGAGGATGTGAGCCTGTGGTCTGGCGGGATGTTTTTCCCATTCGGCATTGTTCTGCCCATGCCCATTGTACGTGCTGAGAGCAGGATGTCACCTAGTTGCCTGGCAGGCTCTCAGCAGAGCTGGGGAACGTTTCCGGAGGGGACTTACCCATTATGAATGGCTGAAACTTTTCAAAAGCTCTGGCATTTCTTCGGATCACCAGACTGGGCGAGCTAGGGAGGGACTTGGAGCCTCCTGGGTGAGGCTGAGGGTCCCAGAGACCTTGGCAGACCTGTGGTTTGCCAAGAGGACCTTTCAGACTGGGCCTGCGCCCAGGGAGGGGTTTGGGAACGTCAATCAGAGGGGAAATGGGGGGGGCCTGTGGGTGGAGGGCTCAGCTGGGGGCGTGGAGGGAGCCAATATTGCATTATATTTCGTTTACAACACCTGACCCCAACTTGCGATGGCTCACACCTGAGTATGGGAAAGGAACTAGTCACCTTTAAAAGCTCCACTGAGCTCACCCCAGAGGAAGTGGAAAGTCAGAATTGTTTCGAAGCTGCTCAGTGTTTGCCAAGGGATGAGTCATGCTCGGTGTTCTTAACTGGCTCACAGCTCTTCTCTCCTAGAGAAGGTGTTTGTTTAAGCATCTCTCTCTTTACCACGAGGCTAGGTGTGCCCACGTCTCCTATGTGCCAGGTGCTTTGCATATGCTGTCTTGTGGTTTGATTGGTCTGGCCGTGAGGATTAACTACTCTGGGCCAGAGCCAACATTTGAACCCAGGGCTGCGACACTCCAAAGTCCATGTTCTACAACGGGATTTCTCAAACATTCGCATACGTAAGAGATGACTGGGGTGCTGAATAAGAGTGCAGATTCCTGGGCCCTGTCCCCTCCCCCGTTCTAATTCCTAAATCAGAGTGGGGGCAGGGATCCGCATGTTGAACAAATAACACAGGTGAGTCTGAAGACTTTATGCCACAGGTTGAGGAACTCCGCCTTGGGGACGCTGTTATATGACTTCAGCCGAGAGCAGCAACCTGGTCTGCAAACACAGGTGCAGCCCAAGGCCCCTTCCGAGCTCTCGAGGGGCGGACCTCTCCCCTCCTTCCTCCTTTGCCTTAGGAATGAAACCCAGAGAAGCAGCCTGGACCCTCGGAAGACAGAAGGACACATCTTCAGCCTACAAAACCTTCCACTGCACTTTGTAACATACTAAACCCCCAAGAGAGAAACTTGAACAACAAAATCAGGAGTAAAGAGACACTCATCCATCCCATAGATGTTTATGGGCCCCTGCCATGAGTAAGGGCTTGGGACAGGCACCGCTGAGATCGCTTGCAGAGCAGGTTCCTCAGAGCTGGGTGCATCAGGAACCCCCTGGTTCAGAATTATCTGGGGGTTGTCTATGGCCACACCACCCTGAACGTGCCCGATCTCATCTCATCCTGGCAGCTGAGCAGGGTTGGGCCTGGTTAGTACTTGGATGGGAGAATTATCTGGGGTTTGCTGAGAGAGCAGAATCCTGGGCCCCACCCCAGACTTCCGTAGTCAGAATCCCAGGGTGGGGGGTGGTGAACCCTGGGAATCTTCATTTTAAATACTCTTCTCAAGCAATTCTGTAGCAAATACAGATAGAAGTTTGAAAAGCAGGTTCCCGAGAGACTAGGAAGGATAGGAACCTAGGAATACTGTAGCTTTGGGGTCCTGAAGGTTAAGGACCCTGGTAGGACCCCAAAGCTATGGTGTTTGCCAGCCAGGAGTCCCTGGGGTGCAGCTGTGGATTTGTGAGAGGAGAGCCGTGCATGGTATGTGGAGGTTTGCCTTTGAATCCCAGCTTGGCCACTCTATGACCCTGGGCTAGTGACTCACCCTCACTGAGCTTAATGCCAAATCGTGATCATCGGGTCCACCTCTCAGCATCGCTGTGGGCACACAGTAGCTCTGAATGAACAGCCTGGGTTTGTTGGGGAAGAAGCTCATTCCATGTGATACGTCCCAAGGCGATGCCAACAGTGGGCTCCCAGCAACCGGAGCTGTTGTAGACTGGCTTCACTCTGTTGGGGAGCCAAGGGCTGGGTTGGGGGTGGCTGGTTAGAGTTCAGAATCATGACTCTGGACTCTGATGGGGTGGCCTAGGGTACCCTAAAAGGGTCAAGGGTCAGGCTGTGGCTCACAGGACCCTGAAGAGGGCAGTATAACCCTGGCAACCTTGTGGTTAAGAGCATCGACTCTGGAGCCAGAGGGTTCAAATCCTGGCTAGACCATTCACTAGCTGAGTGACTTTGGGCCACTTACTTCACCTCTCTGTGCCTGTTTCCTTATGGGTAAAATATAAGTGTACCCACTCCCTTGACACAGGGAAAGCACTCAAAACACGTCTGGCACATATTAAGTACTCAGTAAATATTAGACATCATTGCTTATTAACGGAAGGATTTTGAGCATGGGAGTCTTTCAGTAGTCTTGACTTCGTAAGTAACCACCTGTGTCTGTGCAGGGACATGTGCCTGCCACGTCCAAGTTTAGCCCCGGCTGGCCTCACCTGGAGGTGATGCTGAAAATGGGGCCAGGAGTCCAAGTCCTCGGGCTGGGCTTTATCCTCTTGGCAAATCTCCTTGGGAGTGAGGATAAGGAAGAGGGCAACAGCGGCGGATCAGGGGAGCATTTCTATTAGTACCACATAAGCCAGGGCTTAAGACAAAGCGTAGATGGACACAAGGGGAATCGGACGTCTGGGCCTCTCGTCCATTTCCTGTAGGTTCGGCTTCCATGTGGTCTGAGAGCAGGGCTGGGGTGAGGGACAGGTGGAGGCGGTCTGTGAATCACTGGGTCTCCGCATGCCGAGAAACTGGGAAGGAGAGGGACTCTCTGCCAGCTCTGTTCTCCCACACGAATCTGCCAAAAGGCAAGCAGCAGTCTCAAATCCTCAGCAGGAGACAGATGGGGGTGGGGCCCTGCTTCAGTCACCCCCCTGCTCCTGTCTCCTCTCCTCCCGCCCAGTCTCCCTCTGGACAGGGCCAGGCAAGACGGGGAAGGTTAGCTGGTCTCCCAGTCCCACCTTCTCCAAGGGGCTAACCGGGTGTGAGAAAAGGACCCCTCTCCCTAGGGCAGACCAGCCGTCCCCAAGAGCCCTTTTCCCTCCCAATGGACCACGGCGGGGGCTGGTCCTTACCCATCCTTGGTCTGGAAGATGCGGCTCTGTCTGAAGAATGCCACTAAGTAGAGGGCCCCATGAGCCAGGAGCAAGGACTGCAGCCATGTCAGGCAGAACACCAAGGCACACCCCAGAAACTGCGACACACGGAAAGGAGACACCGAGGCGAAGTGAGGACTGTGGCCAACTGCGACTCTCTTAATGCGGCCGTCCCACGGAAGGTGGAGGAAGCACCAGGGCATGGCCACTCAGCCCACACTGGCCGGCACTCCTTGTGAGTTAGGGCCGGGACTGACCCCAGCAGCACAGGACTCGGAAGACAAGGTCCACGCATACCAGGAATCCAGGCCAGAGGGAAACAGCTGGTTACCTGGGCACGAAGGAGGGAGCCACCGATTCTATCTGGAAGGGGGCGACACTTGAGCTGGACAGCGAAGGCTGGGTCGCATTTCTGCAAGAGAACAGAGAACCACCAAGGGGCCATGCTCAGAGACCACCAGTCCCGCCATGTGTGTGCGTTTGTGTGTGTACGTGTGTGTGTGTGTGTGTGTGTGTGTGTGTGTGTAGGGGGGGTGGAAATGCGTCATGAAGACACTGAGATTGATCTTGATCCTGTGGATGATGTGGGGGAGGGGAGGATGCATTATTTTTTACAGACTATTAGAAACGATATGTGTTTATCAAAAAAAATTGGGGGAGAAACAGAAATAGGATAGAGAAGAATATTAAAATCACTCATATGCCAACTACCCATAAGTAACCACTGTTAATTAACATTTTGATGCTTTCCTTTCAGAATCTTTTATAAAGAGAACTTAAAAAAAAGTATATGTACTGTAGATATAACATATAATATATAAACATGTTGATACAGCAAAATACATATTTCATATTAAAGGATTATTTTACATTAGAATATATTCTGAATTCAGTGTATATATATAGTTTGATGTACAAATTATTTTATAATAATTTAGTATGATATGTGTGCTTTTTAAAAAAATTAGATTGAGATAATATAAAGGGTGAGTTTTAAATTTGATTTACTTAAAATAGACAACAAATTCATTCCTCCCTAATGCAAAAGGTGCAAGAGCATACAGTGAAAATATTCCTTTCATTTCATCCCCCTGTCTCGCGCCCCTATTTGGACTCAGGGGACACTGGTGTAACCTCCCAGGAATTTTATGCATAGACAAGATAAACATTAATATCTTCTTTTTTTTTTTTTTTTTTACATAAATGTTACACAGGTTAGCCGCTTATTCAGCACCCTTCAGTTTTTACTTAATCTTAGGTATTATTTCTTATCAGTAATCTAAAAAGTTTTCTCATTTTTTGTGACTACATAACATTCCATTACACGAAAGTATTCTAACTGATCTAGCAAGTCTGTACTAAGAGTCATTTGGGCTGTCTACCATCTTTTGCTTGTATAAACAGTGCTGCAGTAAATAACCCAGTACTCATGTTATGTGTACAGAAAACGAAATGACGTGTTATGTCATTTTGCACACACACAC
>RJWJ010018396.1:0-31645 GCA_004363605.1 Indri indri | reverse complement strand
GCCAATTTAAGAAGTAGACAGGTTCTCAGTATTAGGGCCTTAATGACGCAATTACCACCACCCTCCTTATTTAGTCTGATTCATTAAGCCCTTGGTTTCCATTAACTAAATCCAGTCCTTTTGTTGCTGGTCGAGGTAATAAATGGTGAATGGCACCTTTCTGCAGCACTCACTTGATTAGTTTAAAATGACCTCATGCTAGTGTTACACCAGCGTGACTCAGCCTGATGTCATCGACTCCTGGTAAATGACTGCTGATTCCTCCAGCAATCAGCACCTTCCCAAAAGCTTCAACATAGAAGAGTCTTAAAAGCCTTTTGTTCTAGCTTTTTCTTTTTGGATGTTGTACAATAGGTTTTAACTTTGAGTTAATTGTCTCTCTTGACATATTAAGTCTTTAGTGTCTTGCACGCAAACAACTTGTCGAGAAGGAGCCACCCCTTCATTTCCAGTTTTTAGTGAAAGCTATCTTCCAGAGACTAAGTGGAATAAAAAATCTAAAGCCAAGAACCAGTTTACTCTGGTTAGAGAATATTAGTCAGTGTTTCAGTTCATGAATTATTAATAATAACACCTGACATTTGTGTAGCTCTTCTCATTTCATCAAAGCACTTTCACATTTATTGACTCATTTGACCTTCAGGTGGATGGGGAAGGCATGGTGAGCTGGTCAGTTAGCTGGGGGTGGCAGAGAAGCCAATCTTAGAGCCTCTTCAAGCAACAGGTTGATGCTAAGAAATCTAAACATCAGTAATACCTTAAAATTTTAAAAAGTGGACTGCTGATCCCAGGAAATGTTAATAGTAGTAACAGGAGCTAAAAGGAGGAAGAATGGGGGTGGAAGGGAAGGAGAGAGAGAGTAAGGAAAAAAAATTTCTATTAGTGGACAGCAAAGCTCAACTCTCCAAACCTGAAAAATATATCAGCCAGTTTTAAAAAAACTAATGGGCATCAGTCATTTCAAATTGACAGCATCTTCTTTTTACCGAAAACTTCTGGGCTTTTAATATCACCACAGGGAGCAGCTAGAATTGGAATGGTGGGGATATTTTAAAAGTTCAGAACCGTGAACTCGAAGGGACAAAAGTGTGCACATGGGAAAAGAATACCTGCTCAACACTAGAGTCAAACTGACCTTAGGGACAGGGATTCCTCTGCTCTCTGAAGTCCCATCCTTGGGCTTACAGGACCCCCCCAGCTGCTCCCATCTCATTCTTCCCTGCGAGCATTCACCTGCTGCCAGGTGTTGAGAAGAGCCCCCGCCCACACCGCGGCTGCTGGCTTAGTTCTCTGTGACTCAATCCTGCGCAGCCCGGCCCTGGCCCGTCGCCCGGTTGACTCAATCTATCGTGTGTTCCACTCTTACGTAAAAACTCCCTCTAGGGCTGATGTGGAAACCTAACAAGATTGAGAATTTGGTATTGGTGTTGACAATGAGATGTTTAAAAATAACATGTACTGAATATGTGTCCTATAGGGTTTTCTGAAGCAGCCTGGCTGTCTGGCTGGCAAGTCATCAATCGATACTCAGCTGCTTATCGAGCATTTATTTTGTGTTCTACACGATAATAGGTGCCAGTAATAAATGCTTATATTTGACAAGTGCATCACTGTTTCTAAATCGTGCTCATAATCATCTTCCCACTGAATCTCACAACCTCTGAGCCAGGCCGGCAGCGTAGGCATTCTCTCCTTTTGCCGTATGAAGAAAGAGGCACACAAGGCTTGGCTAATGAATGGCCGAGATTTGCCAAGATATGATCATTTTTATTGACTTCCACTGCCTGGGTACTTCACCTAGAAAGGTTTTTTTTTTTTGGTTTGTTAGTTGTGGAATGGAATCTTTATACCTAAGGGGGACGGGGAGGAAACTGCTGGCTCCTGATCAGGAGTTTCAGGCGGTATGAAAGGTAAGGCGAACTGTAACAGAACTTTAACCCAATGGGTAGACGAATTTGTAGGGTAAATATGAAATGATTAAAAAAAGAGAAATAAGTAAAGATGTATTAGCATAACTAAGGATTGAAAATTATGGAAGTTTATATGGACTATTATTGTTTTTTATATTTTTGGGGGCTAGAACATGCATTCAGTAGACACAGCTCAATGAATTTTTACGTATGTGTAAAGTGGTCTTGATTACCATCCAAAACAAGATACAGAATATTTCCAGTACCTGAGAATGTCCTTTAGCTAATTCTCAAACACCAATATTCCCCCTCCTCTAATCATCCCAGAACCAGGCGCCAGACAACTAGCGACAGCCCTTATGCCACAACGCCCGCGGAATTACTCAGACTAGCCAGTCCTGAACTGTTTACGCCGCCCTGCCTGCCTTTTCCTGCAGAAACCCCAATAGAGGCATGGCCCGTGCCTTCGCCTTGCTCCTTTCTGCCTCCTAACCAACCCTGGTGCCTCCCCCTGTGGCCCTGCATGGCATGGCACGCCTCTCATTTTTAGTGGAACTCTCGGGAGCATCCCACTTTCCTTTCAGTGGCACTGACTTCTTCCTGTCATCACTCAGTCTCCTTCACAAATGAAAACCCAGACACAAACACCAGCGGTGCTCAGCCAGTGGTGGACGGGATCCGTGTCATCAGGGCCCAGGGCTGCCTGCACGTCCGTAGCTTTTGAGCTTCCCCGCGAGAATCAGCTCCAGCTGCACGTGGAGGCAGCCGGCTTGACGACGCAGCTTGCATTTGCAGCCTTCCTTTCCCGTCCCACTTCCCACCTCCCTACAGGCGTTTCTTCACCTTCGCAATGAACTAGCCTTTGAAACTTTGTTTCTGGGTCTGCAGCACTCCTGATTAAGACATAAAAGCAGACAGAAAGGCAAACAAATTAGTGCAAAATAAAGCCCCCAAAGTGTCCAGGTGGTAAAATAAATGTATAAAGAAGTATGAAAAGGATACAAAGGCGGGTGAAGTCGATGCTACCCATCTAAGGTAGAAGTAAGTGGTAAGAGATGATCCTTGAGCTGTTTTGAAAAAGGAGGTGGGTAAGCAGGAGAGATTTGAAACAAGGCAGTGTCTCAGTTTGCTCGGGACGCTATCCCCAAATACCATAGACAGGATGGCTTGGAAACCACACCAGTTCATACCTCGCAGTTCCGGAGGCTGAGAAGTCCAAGATCAAGGTGCCGGCAGAGTCAGTGTCTGGTGAGGGCCCACTTTCTGGTTCATAAATTGCCACCTTCTCGCTGTGTCCTCACATGGTAGAAGGCGAGGGGTCTCTCTGGGGTCCCTTTTATAAGGGCACTGATCCCATTCGTGAGGGCTCTACCTGCATGCCTGGTCACCTCCCAAAGGCCCTACCTCCTAATTTCATCTCCCTGGGGATTAGGTTGCAACACATGCATTTGGGGGCCACAAACATTCAGACCACAGCAGGCAGGGAATCCGGATGGGCCGGGGGAGGGGGCGATGTTAGCAAGGAGAGGATTGCAAAAGGGGTCGGCGAAGGTGCAGAGCAACCCTGTGCAGTGGTGGGTTGCAAGGAGCATCCGAGCTGGTGCGGAGGTGAGGCCAGGATGGGGCGGATGGATGCGGGAGGGCCGGGAGGAACCCGTGCAGTGGCTGTCACGTGACTGATGCGATGAGGTTCCAGTTTCCCCCTGACAACAGCATGGCATTTGGGAGACTATTTAGGAAGAACGGTTGCAAAAAGTAAGGTAAGAGAATGAGGGTATGAACTAAGGCTGCGGCATCATTAAGCAGAGAGGATATACACAGGGAAAACTGGAGGGAAAACTAACGGGAATTAAATGTAGCTATGGGGGAAGAGTGAGGAGATGTTAAGAAAATTATCTAAAAATGGAAACAAAGTAAAAGAAACACCACACAGCTCTTCCATGACACACAAGGGCAACGGCCCACCCCAGGATTATTTAGAGATGTATCTTGCTCGACTCACTCACTGTGCATTATTGGTTACGATTCGATTACAATTCCCAAACTTAGAGAAGTTACCTGTTAACTTACAGATTTTTATCTGGTAGAGATGCAGATAATTTCTGCCCAGTGGAAAAGAAAACTCCAAAAGTGATGGTCTAGTGCCCTTTAGGATACTAAATAGTTTTAAATCCATTGATCTTATCCTGATATTTCCTTATTAACTCACTTATGAATACCTAGCTCCTCAGTTGTTTTTTGAACCAGCCTTAACATCTTCCCATTTCCCTCATTAATTAATGAGTTGAATAAAATGTTTGACAAGCGTTCTTTTCATGTTTGCACAAGAATGATGATTTTATCTTTTTGAAAATTATACTTTGGTGGAGTATGGCATGACTGTGTATCTGCCTTGGGTGGCAATGTGAATAATAAGGATTTCTCACCAAGAGAAGATCTACTTTGTTGGCAAAGATAATAACTTATCTCTTTGTATGCGCTGGTACTTGAGGTACTCTTGGGACATCTACAGACAAATGTCTATGGGACTTCCTCATGGAGACGGGAAAGAAGTTAGGCAGAGAGGCTGCAGCGACGTGGGAACCCAGGTGCTCTGAGTAAGTAGTCGGTACGCGTGAGCCACGCTGTCAGCATGCCCTCTGCACGTGGAGTGCGCTGTATGCACGCACCCCCTCACACACACTGGCAGGACGAAAGTGCTAATTGGAAAATTTCTTTCCATCTTAAAGATGGAGTGCTCCTCAAGCTTCATACACTGAGATGGACAGTATTCCAAGTCATTTTTAAATCAAATTAAATAAGACAATAATTACTTTCAGTCTATAGACAATTTGGGAGTTGCACTTGGCAAATTAATATAACACACATCCTATAACTGTGTAATGATCAGACTGAACATAGGAGACTACCCTTTGCTTATGAGCAAAAATGATCTTTGGATATTTTTTATGGTCACAAGAGGGGAGACTCCAAATCTTGGAAATAGGGTCAAAAGGTGTGTGGTGTGTCTTTTCAAAGCCACACACGGGCAAAAGCCCACCCAGGTTTATCCAGGGTAATGCACTTTGTTGGACTCACTCTTCACCATTGACTACACTCAAGTATAAAGCACTATAATAAACCCTTAGCACTTTGCAGGAATATGCACTTTAAACTTTTCTTCAATTGTAAGATATCCTTTTTTTTTTTTTTAACTCATTAAAGTTTCTAAAAACTATCATAAGCAGTTTTTTTTCTCAAAAAGCTGTTGTGGATTGGTGGTTCACCTTGCGATTAGGCAATGTCATACTATTTTAGTTGAATTTTATTTACATCCTTGTAAGAATTTATATTAACTAATCCAATCTTCTAATTTTCCATTTATTCACCTAAGACACTGATGAACATTAGAGTGGCATCAATCACTGACAGCAATCAATCAATCATAATGCAAAATTCGGAGAACAAAGCACATCAGTCCTTTTTAATTTTCTTCTCCAATGGAGAGACTGTATTGATTGCTGGGTAGAGTGAAGCAAAAGACATGTAACATTTTGATTTTAATTCAGCATTTAAGTTTCATATTTTGAATAATACAATCAGCTACAGCTATTAATTAAAAACATGTTTAAAAATATTAAATGCCTCAGGGTACATGTCATTATTCTGGGCATGGTAAAAAGTGGGTGCATGGTCCCTTGATAGTTACACATCTTGATTTTGAAGACTATTAGGCTTTTCATTTTTCTTCCAGTGGAGTGATGTTTTAAAATCATTAGGACTTTCACTTGAAGGTGAGCTGAGAAAATGCAATAAAAGAAATTGAAAATTAACCTCATTTATTTTGCTGCTTTTTAATATCTCTGAGAATAAATGATTATGATAAATAGTCAGTTAAAAGAAATGTTTTTCCCCACATTACAGCTGATAACTAAAAGTGAGCTGTAAGGTTAAACGCATGCAAATGTGTTCCTGGTAGAAAGGACCATTTGAGCAAAGACCGGCAATTTCTTAGGTTTTTTTGTTTGTTTGTTTTTTGAGACAGAGTCTCACTCTGTTGCCCGGGCTAGAGTGCCGTGGCGTCAGCCTAGCTCACAGCAACCTCAAACTCCTGGGCTCAAGCGATCCTCCTGCCTCAGCCTCCCGAGTAGCTGAGACTACAGGCTCGTGCCATGACGCCTGGGTAATTTTTCTGTTTTTGGTAGAGATGGGGTCTTGCTCTTGCTCAGGCTGGTCTTGAACTCCTGAGCTCAAACAATCCCCCTGCCTTGGCCTCCCAGAGTGCTAGGATTACAGCTGTGAGCCACTGCAACCGGCCAACCAGCAATTTCTTGTTCACTGTTTACAGTAAGGAAACCAGACACTTTGGAAGGTCTCTTTCAGGAGAGGGGGTTAGATACTTCTGGAAGATCTTAGTCCACATTTTCTCCAGGTGGCTTTCCGCTGTCAGAGTAAGATGCCAATACTTCCTATTGATAGGCTGTTTCTGGTAGCAGCTCTGCCTTAACTCCACGCCAGGAGCCAGTAGAACTTGGAGTGTTGAAGGATCCTAGTTATGGGGGTGGTGAAGGGGAAGAGTTGGTGCCAACAGATAAATGCACTGCTTATATTTAGAAAAGCAGGAGAAATGATATAACCAGGGATTTTTTTTTAGTTTTTTATTTCAGAGTATTATAGGGGTACAAACTCTTTGGTTACATAAGTTGCCTTTGCACCACACGACAAGCGTGCGGATCCCCCAGAGACGGCGCACTGCATCCATTATTGTGGATTTACTCATCCCCTCTTCCCCCCTCCCACCTGCCCAACACCCTATGAATGTTACTTCCCACATGTGCACGTTAGTGTTGATCAATTGGTACCAATTAAATGGCGAGTGCATGTGGTGTTTGTTTTTCCATTCTTGTGATACTTCACTTAGAAGAATGGGCTCCAGCTCCATCCAGGATAATACAACAGGCATTAATAGTTGGTCATTTTTTTAATGACTGAGTAGTACTCCATGGTATACATATACCACGTCTTATTGGTCGATTCATGGATTGATGGGAACTTGGGTTGTTTCCACATCTTTGCAATTGTGAACTGGGCTGCTATAAACATTTGGGTGCAGTATCTTTTTTATAGAATGTCTTTTTTCCCTTTGATACCCAGTAGTGGCATTGCTGGATCAAATGGTAGTTCTACTTTTGGTTCTTTGAGGTATCTCCATATTGCTTTTCATAGAGGTTGTACTAGTTTGCAGTTTCACCAGCAGTGTGTGAGTGTTCCTAGCTCTCTGCATCCAGGCCGACATTTGTTGTTTTGGGGCTTTTTGATAAAAGCCATTCTCACTGGAGTTAAGTGATATCTCATTGTAGTTTTGATTTGCATTTCCTTAATGGTTAGAGATATTGAGCATTTTTTCTTATGTTTCTTGGCCGTTACTCTATCTTCTTTTGAAAAGTTTCTGTTCATGTCCTATGCCCACTTTTTAATGGAGTTGTTTGATTTTTTCTTGCTGATTTTCCTTAGTTCTAAATAGATTCTAGTTATCAGCCCTTTATCAGATGTGTAGCAGGCAAATATTTTCTCCCATTCTGTAGGTTATCTGTTTGCTCTCGTGATAGTTTCCTTGGCTGTGCAGAAGCTTTTTAATTTGATCAGGTCCCATTTATTTATTTTTGTTGATGCTGTGATTGCTTTTGGGGTCTTCTTCATAAATTCTTTGCCTAGGCCAATGTCTATAAGAGTTTTTCCAACATTTTCTTCTAGGATTCTTATGGTTTCGTGCCTCAGATTTAAGTCTGTTATCCACCGTGAGTTGATTTTTGTGAGAGGTGAGAGGTGTGGGTCCTGTTTCAGTCTTCTACATGTGGCTATCCAGTTTTCCCAGCACCATTTATTGAATAGGGATTCTTTTCCCTGATGTATGCTTTTGTCTGCTTTGTCAAAGATCAGATGGCTATATGAGGATGGATTTATATCTGGGTTCTCAGTCCTGTTACATTGGTCTATGTCTTTGTTCTTGTGCCAGCACCATGCTGTTTTGTTTACTATAGTCTTGTAGTATAGCTTGAAGTCTGGTAAATTGATGCCTCCCAACTTTTTCTTTTTGCTTAAGGTTGCTTTAGCTATATGGGGTCTTCTCTGGTTCCATATGAAGTGTAGAATTAGTTTTTCTAGATCTTCGAAAAATGCCATTGGTATTTTAATAGGAATACATTGAATCTGTAGATCACTTTGATATTAGGTTGATATATACCATGAAATACAATATTATGAATATTATCTAGGGTTTAGCATGAGTGAGGACCCACACAGGTCTACCATCCCTTGCAGCAATTCTAAAGTCTGAAAGAGCTCTGAAAACATAAAGTTTTTTGTTAAGTATGTGACAAAATTTTGGTTGCAAAAGTTGGCCGGAACCAATGTGGAACTATTTTTAGTCTTTCCCCTACTTAGTGTGAAAACTCATGTGTTTCACTGCAAAAGTATGAGTGTGATTGACTACAGGGTCTGCTGCAGGCCTTGCTGATGCTGTATGATGGTCTGCACATGTGCTGTTTCCTTTCTGAAGTCCTAGCAATTCTGAATTCTGAAATGCAGCTACCAAAGGGTATGGATAAAAGGTTCTAGACATGTGTTAAATATTTTCTGTTTTTATTTTAAATAAAGGATTAGAAAGCACAAATAAAATTTATGAACGACACCAAGTTCCTAGAGATGGTTAGTATTCTCCACCTTTTCATTTCATAGAATGAAATTTTTTAGTGGGATCTAGTCCAACCCTTCATTTCAACAAATGAGGTGGCTAAGATCTAGGGGGCCATGTGGTTGGCTGAGAGTCCCATATTTTGAAACTGATAAAGGATAAGAACCTTCAAAATGATCTTGCTCAGTGACTTCTTATTGCAAGTCCCTGCCTGTAATCAGCCTTGT
Source organism: Indri indri (assembly GCA_004363605.1). Taxonomy (NCBI): domain Eukaryota; kingdom Metazoa; phylum Chordata; class Mammalia; order Primates; family Indriidae; genus Indri; species Indri indri. Next base: position 22,835 of record RJWJ010018396.1, on the reverse strand, counting down.
CCAACTGCAGACCTGAAGGTCTGTAACCTTTAAGTTTGGTCCTGCCTAATCCCTGATTAAAAAAAAGAGAGAGAGAATGATTAAGATTCCCTTCATCCCTGTGGGTGGGCTGAGGAATTCATGTTGTTGCATTGAGGCCTGGAACCTGGTGTCCTGAGGGCTTGGCAGCCCACAGAGCAGCCCCTTCTCAGAGTACCCTGGACCGGAGGCCTGCTTGCTTCTTGGTTCACATGGGGTCTTTACAGCTTGCCTAGTCCTGGTGTCTCCCTGTCCCTTGTGCACGGGTCTCCAAAGTGGGGTTTATGTAATACAATCTACTGAGGTTTCAAAAAAAGCATAATAATGTTGTATCTATTTTTAAATAATCAGCAATGAAACAAAGCTTTGATAATCTCTAATAGACTGATGGACACAGGTGCCCTCCCTCAGTCATATGCCACTGATGCAGAATGAAGAAGAGTGGGTACTGCGGGGGTTTGTACCCTGGCTTTCAGTATATTGTGCTGCTCAGCGTTTACATGGCCTTATATGTATTGCATTATCTTAAATTGTATGATCTTCCCAAAGGTTTACAGTGAGTTGGGAAACGACACTGAAAATCTTTTGTACTACACATGGGTACACTGGGCGTTTCATCAAAGGGCACTTCAAAGAGTCTTGGCATTTAGAGATGAGCCATTCATTTCCCTACTTTTGTCAAGTATTTTTTTCAGCAATGCCAGCGAATTTCAGTAATGCAAACATGTCCAAAAGTAAACTGAATTTGATACCAGCTTTGAATAACTGGACCACCTTGGTAAACAAAAAGATCTTATGAAATAATAAAACATAATCACAAAGTAAACTGTTTTTCTTTCATTAATACATGAAATAGAATGAGAATTATTTAAAAATATTTCATTCTTTTACATTTTTATCATTTATGTATGTTTTAAAACAATATTAGTGCAGTAGCATATATACGTAACTATACATGTGTGTGTATGTGGCATATATGCATATATGTACATATAGTGCAAGCTCAAACATTTCTTAGAGCAGTGTGTAATCAAACATTTGAAGACCAGCACCCTAGGACTGGCTCCTGCCCTGTACCCTCAGCTGGTGTCCCTGGCTCTGAACCCATCTTGCCTTGGAATGGTGACACCTGACTCTGAGTTACTACAGCTGGATTGCACATTTGGTTATTAATGCCAACATGCTCAATCTGTAGAAAAATGCAGAAATATCCCTTGAGAGTGATAACAGTTTAACCAACCGGTCTATGTCTGCTAAATGCATTAGCATTGTGAAGCGTGGGGTCAGAGGGCTACTCAAACTCCTGTTCTGTTGCTTATCAGCCTTGTGATCTTGGACAGTTTCTTAACCTCTCTGGGACTTGGATCCCTCATCTATAAAGTGACGATAATGCCAACCTCAGAAGGTTCCTTTATTAAGACTTTTTAGGTTCAGACAAGGTAGACTCCATGAACTAAGACATGAGTGTCTACTGCAGCCTTAAGCCTCATGCGCCTCTCCATGAGCCCACTCCCAATAAAAGTGGACCTTTTCCACTCCTTCCTGACCTTTTCCTATGTGTGTGCAACACTCTCATGTTCATGCAACACCTAGAAAAGCAATAAACTCAATGCGGATGAGTGTTGACGGTTTTTGTTCACCATTACCTCACTGGAGCATAGCATAGCCTATGTGGGAGAAGAGGAAGGAGCTATTGAATCTGTTTGGTGATTATTCAACTTTTTCAACTCTGTAAAGAAGGTACTTTTATATTCCAATGTTGCGGGTAAGGAAGCTAAAACTAGAGGTTAGGGAACTTGTCCAAGATAATAGAACTTGTCAGTGGCAGAAGAGCTTAGAAACTGAGTCATAGGTACTACTGAAATTTGTGAAAAGGTTTAAAATAGTGCATCCTTCCCTAAGAGTTAAAATCAATTTCTAGAATATCTTATGGTCTTTTGTGTTTTTCCCCTTATATTCCAGTACTTTTTATCCCACAGACAAAATTGCAAAGCCAAATAAAGGAAGTTGTTGTGCTTTGTTTTGTTTTTTTTTAACTCACTAAGTGAGTTAAACTAACTTAGTGAGTTAAAAAAAAACCCTTAGTGGGTCTCATCAACCCAACCAATGTAGCTTGAGAACTTTCATCATTTTTCTCTTTTGTCAACGGTAGGTAATCCCAATGAGGACTACAAATATAACTGAATTACTATAAGGTTGGCTGCCGCTATGGGCTGTGTGGAAACACTCTGATGATCTGCCTGCCTGTATGTTGCTTGGGGGGGAACCCTATTTACTATCTTGTGATAAAGTTCCTGTGAATTGAAAGAAGAAATAGAAGGCATTATCTGATGACTGTTTTGGTGAACCCATCCCAATGTCTCGTTAGGTAGTGCATTATTTCCAAGTGTTCCCTCCTGTGCTTACATTTCTGCCTCCAAAGCAGGGGTGGCAGACAGTTGGGGGGTCCCTGCCGTTTACCAAATTCTTATTAAGGGCCAGGCACATTTTATGTCCATATTATTTAATCTTCACACCATTTCTACAAGGTTGGCATTGTTTCCCCTCATTTTACAGATGAATGTATTCGTTTTCAGAGAGCATGAGAAACTTGCCCAGGGTAACTCAGCTGACCATGGCAGAGTCAGAACTTGAGCCCAAGTCTGTTTGGCTCAAGGCGCCTGCTCTTAGTCATCAGTCACACTGCGAGAATGGTGCCCAGAATCGCCTTGCTGAGTGACAATCTTAGCTTCTTTCCAGAATGAAAACAAGTGACTACCACTGAACACAGTTGATCTGTGTCACGCCTGAGGAGCGTGTTGTTTTGGAGTCTGGTTGCTGATCTGCCGTTTAGTTTCTAAACCTTTTTCCCATATCTATAAAATGACTGTAGTAATAGTATTGATGTCACAGAGGTGTTGCGGGGATTAAATGGCATTACCTGTATAATAAAGCATTTAGCACAGTGATAAGTGTTTAAGAATGGTAGCTACTCTTGTTATCAGACAGCTCCCAACTTAAACACGGATCAAGTTCCAAAAGTCCATTCTACATTTGGTTATTTGAACTCAGAACGGAGCCAACCACATAAAGAATATTAGACATTTTATGTAGTTACCCGTAAACGTGAGTCTAATGTTGCTGACAGGGTGCTGAGTGGTGGCTGCGCATCCTAGAAGCTGGCGCGTGCGGCGAGGCAGCATCCGCTAGCCCCAGGGTGTTCTTCTTAGCAGGCGCAGGCCAGAGCCCTCAAGCTGCCTCAAGCCCTCTGTTCTACGGGAGGTTCTCTGCTTCGGGAATTATCCTCTTCCTGCAGTAGTAATTAATATTCAGTGCCTCTGGCAGTTGTCCAACCTTAACAAAATAAACAGCCCCTTGCCCTCTGTGCCCTGCATCAAAAGTCGCATTTCCTTGTCACTGCCTCAGGAAGGCAACCATTAAGTTATGGTGATAGTAGGTGCCCCATACCCCGTAACCTTTCCTGAGTCGTTCACATTTTCAAAGGAACTGGATGGAGAATTTCAGGAAGTGACACAGGGAACAATTCCGGAATCCGCAGTGCGGGGTGTTAATAACACCCTTCTTGGATGTTGTGAGAATGAAGTGCTCCTCAGATGGATTCAGTGCTCTGCAATCTGTTTTCTGACACGGCACTTTTGCTGCTGAGGGCGCTTTGAGGCAGACCAGCTATACCTGGAATTTTACCTGGGACCACCTCTCTTTGTCTTCATCACCTCTTTCCTTCTTCCATTTCTTGAGCCAGTTTTCCAAAGAGTCCCTGGATTTTTTTTTTTTTTTTTTTTTTTTTTTTGCAGAGAGTTATAAGATAGAGGGGCTCTGGTAAAAACTGGGAGTATGTGGGGACCCTGATGGGGTCTGTGCTTGTTCAGGACTAAGTCAGGGGTTGTCTGCACCTTGGTGGGACGCAACGAGTGTGTGCAATCCAGTGACAGAATATGTGGTTTATGGGTGACTGATGACTAAGGTGATTGTGTTGTCCAAGCCAAAAACTGGGACACATTATGATAAGTACAAATAAATTTATGGGGACAATGGAACCTAATAATTGAAACTGGGATGGAAGCCAAAGTCATGCAGCTGACAGAGCTGGGCAGAGCACTGGGAAGAGGGGACGAGAGTTCTGACATTTCCGTATCCCTGTGTCAGAGACAGAGAGTAAGATGAATCACCCATGACTCGCTGTGCCCCTTCCAAACACAAGTGAGGTCAGCTCTGTCCTCCTGGCAATCCTGGTGCAGTGCCCACCCTCTCCGCCCAGCTCCGGGTACACTTTTCCAACTGCTGCTGGAGCATCTGTCCACGGACACCCTAGAACAGCCTCAAAGAGAACCTTCGGATCCTTCTTTAATCTCAATTCATGGCTTCACCAAGCATATAGTCACCTAAGCTAAACATGGCGATTATTTTGTCTTCTTCCTCCCTTCTTTTTTTTTTTTTTTTTTTTTTTGAGACAGGGCCTTGCTCTGTCTCCTGGGCTAGAGTGCAGTGGCGTCATCGTAACTCACTGCAGCCTCAAACTCCTGGGCTCAAGTGATCCTCCTGCCTCAGCCTCCCAAAGTGCTGGGATTACAGGTGTATGCCACCGCGCCTAGCCCTCACTTTCTTTTTCAATCCAACTGGTCCCTGAGTTCTTTTATTTCTACCTCTGACATGTCTTTTCTGTTACTATTGCCATCACAATCCTCTATTTGAACTACCTTAATAGTTCTCGAATTAATTTCTTTGCCTCTAGTCTCACCCTCCACACTCTTTCCACTCAGCAACACACACACACACACACAGGCCCATTGAGACAGACACATAGACACACACAGACACATAACACATAGATACACACAGGCACATATACATTAACACATACACACAGACATGTAGACACACACAGACACAAAGACGCACATAAAAGACGTTTCCTTCCTGAAAAATCTTTGCATGTTTGTTGTCTAGAACAAAGTACAGATGTCACAGAATGGCCTGAAGGTTTTTCCCAATTTGATTTCAAGCCTTTCTTTCTAACCTCATCTCAGCCAGACACCCTACTTTGGCTCACACACAACTACCAGCCAGTTCCTGAAATAAGCCTCTGTGCCTTCGCAAATGCTGTTCTCTCACTTTTCACTGTTGTATTTTTAAAATGTTTCTCCCCCGTGCAGCTTGTCCCAGTTCTTCTCATCAGAAGTAGGTGCCTCACTGAGGTGCCTGCCTCAGTGCTGCCTAAAAACGTCCCGCTCTACTCCAGCGTGAGGGTCTCCTCCTCCGCGTGTCCTCGCGGGCGTTCACCCTCAGACCCCAATCACCTAGCCCGCTGCCAGCACCTGCAGGTACTTTGTAATAAATGTTTATAAAACGTGTTAAAAATCCTTTATCTTGGCAGAGGGCAACTGGATCTTGGGGACGCCTTCCGCATCTCCAACCAGGTAGACAAATATTGTCTTCCGCGACTTCTCCCGTCCCTCACCTCCGGCCTCTGGAAGTGCCCCCTGTCCCTCCCCCAAGCCGGGGGCAGCCCCTGCCCGCCGCCAGCCCCTCGGCGTGGAGCCCCCTCTTCCAGCGTCTCCGCGTCCCTCTCTGTGCCGCGTCCCTGCGCTCTCGACAGCGATTCACTTCACTCTGGTTCCTACTCAGTCGTTCCGGTGGATAATAGATTTGATGCGTCACCAATCCAAGACAACTGGACGTAAATAGCAGACTCCAGGAAAACTCATTGCTTCACTACATCTAAAACAATGCGGAACTTGTAGGCACGACAGCCAGGGCGGCGCCCAGAGAGCAGTGCTGGGGCAAGAGGGACAGGTAGGACACGGTTGTCCCCAGGGAGCCGCAGGCGAGCAGAGCAGCAACTGCTCCTCGCACACGGAGGACGGGGCGGCGGCGGAAGGCGGGCGTGGGCAGGGAAAGGTTCTGGAGGCTTCTGGGAGGCCCCACTTGGGAAGCGAGTCTCCCAGGTGGCCACAGGGAAGGACATTTGCGGAGGCTCCGAGAAAAGAGAGCTGGTTCTCTCTTTATCGACAGGGTGTGGCCTGACAGGCCGGTGCCCCTGGAAGGAGGACGGCAGGGGGCCTGCTCTGCGTGTGGCCGCCCTGGCTCCCACCTGCGATGAGCGGCACGCCGGCCGCTTGAATCCACCGGCTAAGGGAGAGTTCACTCTGTGCCAAGGACTAGAGGTCAAGTATAAACTGTTAATTTAGTTTGGACGATTGGTCCTTGCGGGGAAGGCGCATTCCCCCGCCTCACAAAGGGGGCCCAGGGGAAAGGACCGTTATTGTCTTTGGGGTGTTCAGCCGAAACCGTGCTTGTGGTAATCCTACCACCGCATGTTGCCTCTCCCCTCCTTGCCTCCCACACACAGATACTGAATTCCACCGGGTGCTGGTCCCACGGGGCGCGGGGGCTGACCAGAGGACAGGTCGGGACGGCCCTGTGCGGGCCCGCCTCACCTTCACTCCTCCCTCCTGGAAGGGGGAGTAAATCAGGTTGATCGTTCTGGACTTTCCCTTCTGTGCGACCAGCGCAAGGACCAGCTACGTACTCGGCAGTGTCCAGTGCAAAATAAAAATGCAAGGCCCTTTGTTAAAAAGATCGTTAAGAATTTCGAGATGGCAGTCGCAGAGCCTGAGACCAAGCACGGGGTGCTAGCGATCAACTGCACAGCACGATGACAGCAGTTACTAATGATGTGCGGTATATTTCCACATTGCTAAAGGGTCATTTTAAATGCTCTTACCACAAAGAAATAGTATGTGAGGTGATGGCTATGTTAATTAGCTTCACTTAATCATTCCACGATGTATGCAGATATCATAACATCACACTGTACCATAAATATATACATTATAATTTTTCAGTTAAAAATAAAATTAAAAAACATATCAAAAACAAAACCAAGCATGAGGCCCCATGCATCCACACAGGTGGCAGCCTGTGGAGCCAGCCTTGCCGGGCACCATGTCCCTGCCCAGTAACTTGGGCAGAGGGTAGTAGGGAGGGCAGGAGGGAGCTGCAGGAAGAGGAGGGGAAGAAGGCAGCTGAGAGTGAAGCTATCTGGGCTCACATTTGTAATAACCACCCATAAAAGGCCCATTGTTTTCACTCTTAAAGATAAAAGTTTCTGGTCTGTTTTCATACAGCAAGTATTCTGATCCCTTGATTATTTTCAGAATTGTATGTGGGGACCCTCTGTCACCCTTCCAGGTTTTTATCATTCTGTATAGGGAGGACACTATTTTCTGGTTTTTCAGCACCAAAGCTGAGTCAGGAGAATGTCTGGGAAGGGGGAGCCCTTCCCTGCGAGGAGGAGTGTGGAGAAGAGGGGAGAAAGTTACGATCTACTAACACCGGACTACAAATGACAGTTTCCAAAATTGGCCAATGAGACTTTGATTGGCAGCCATTCCGTTAGGTAACTGAGTTCTGAGAGGAGCTGTGTATTGGGGTGTAAAGATGGATGTCTGTCTTAGTGCATTCGTGCTGCTGTAACAAAATGCCTGAGACCAGGTAATTTATAAAGAACAGAAATTTATTTCTGACAGTTCTGGAGGCCAAGATCAAGGGGCAGGCATTGGTGTCTGGTGGGGGCTGCTCGCTGCTTCCAAGTGGCACTTTGTTGCCATGACCACCAGAGGAGCCCAGTGCTGTGTCCTCACGTGGCCCAGGAGGCGGAAGGGCTACAAAACACTCCCTTCAACCCTGAGCCCTTTTATAAGGATGCTAATCCCACTCATAGGGGTGAAGCCCTCCCAACTTACCTCCCAAAGTCCATCCCTCTCAATAGCATTGCATTGGGAATTAAGTTTCAGCATGAATTTCAGAGGGGACACCATCACTGAAACCATAGCAATGTCCACACACAAGCAAGAGAGCTCATGTTCGCTGAACTGCAGGCTACCAACTGTTGCGGTGGGTGTGTCCACGGGAGCGAGAATCTATCTTTGTGAAAATTAAAATTCAGCCGCTTGAAAAGTGTGAAACTATACTTATACTAGCTCCAGAGTGGTAGAGAAATCTGTATCATGATGGCATAAATATTCATCTTTCTATAGGAATTAGAGAAAAAGGAAATGATGAGCAATCTCTTCTTGCCCACGAAGAAGAGTTTTGGGGAGTGTTTCAGCTGAAATATTTGAGTTACTGCTATAAATTTCCTTTTTAGGAACAACACCTGAGATCAGAATAGGAGCGATGGGCAGAAAAGGGAAACTCAAGAGCGAGGTGGGTATTTTTTGAAAGAGCAGAGAGTTCCTAAGGAGAGAAGAAGAGTGACTACTGCAAGGAGGAAGGAGGCTGTGTGGGCTGAACGGTTGGGGCAGTCGGGCTGGGGAGGGCGCAGTGAAAGCAGAGTGGGAAACGGCCTGCAGGCAGCGGCCGTGTGGACATTCGCCCCAGCCACGCCCCTTCAGTGTTGGCTTGGAGGATGCCTTGGTGACTCGGAGTGCTTTAAATGATTTTACATGTCCGGCCGGTGCTTTTTTGAATGAGACTGCTTCAAGGTGCTCACCAGGAAGCTCACAGCTTTACGCATGTTGCACGTGCAAAACAACACAGCTTGACGTGGGTGCTAATTGCTTCTAAATTGAGCTTGCCTTCTTTTTTCCAAGGCAGAAGTAAGGTAATCAGTTGGAACGACTGCAGCATTTTTCAGTAGCAGTTTTTCTATAGCTTAATGGGTTAAAAACTAATTGTTAATGACATCAACCTGGAACGTTTGACTCTGACACAATAATAATAATTATAAAATCATAATGATAGTGACAACAATAATAATAGTTATCATTTCTTTAGTACTTGCTATGTACCAGGTACTATTGTAAGGGCTTTACGTAAATTACCTCTTTATTCTTCATACCAGCCCTGGGAAGTAGGTACTATAGTTTCCTGCATTTTAACAGCATGGAAACTGAGGCACAGAGAGGTTAAGTGACTTGCCCAAGGTCACAAATGCATAAAGTCAGAGCTAAAATTTAATCCAGTGAATTTTAAAAAGCCTGTACCTTTGACCACTGTGGACCATTTAGTTATGAATTACAAAAGCTTTAGTACCATGACAATTAAGTGTCTTTGGTCACAAGGGAGAGCTGGTGAGAGGACATGAATAATTTAACACAGCTCATCTTCTTTAGTGAAAAAAATCTCTCAAATCTTAAGTAATACTGAGGTTAGGTCTATTTCAACCCTTTTTTATACCCTGGTTATCATCGAAGTAGCCAAAGTAGAGCTGCCTGATTTTGGCCACACAAATCTAAAATTAAGAGAATTACTAATCAGAGGAAAGCAACCACTGAAGATCAGGGCAGTAATGACACTGAACATAATTTCCATGTTGTAGTGCCTGGTGTTTTTATGCGCTAACTTTAAAACTCAGAAAAAGCCTTCCTTACAGGTAAGGAAACGAAAGCTCAGAGACATTAAATTACTGATACAAAAACATACTAAAGTTTCTGAGATGAGTTTTGAGCACAGATCTGAGAGACTTCAAAATGTGGGCTCACTCTACACTGCAGTAAATAAGGACAATTAATGTTATACATTGTTCTTGGTATAAGTTCATATAACTAAAAATGTTGGGATTAAGAAAACAGCATGATTGTTACCTTATCTGCTATCAGCTCTGGCTATGAGGACCACAGTGACTGCGCGTTTTTCTGCAAGCTACTCTCGCTTCGAATTCATTTGCTCCTTGATGAGGAAGGTGAGCACAGGGAATAGTGGGATAAGACACGGGAGCGTATCGTAATTTTGCACCCGGTGTCCAGACACATGTTGTGGCAACTGGAGTTTCGGCTGAACACAGAGTCGAGCTCAGCGATGTGGGTTCTTACTTCTCTTTCACCTGTTACTGCCCAGCGGCTCCCGCTCCATTCACCGGGAACTCTTTGAGTTTCCCAGCACAGCTTCCCCTGCCTGAAAGGAACCACGTCGATATCTAGCGAGGATATTTTCGAAATGACTTTGTCTTGCTTCATCCATTCAACTACAGTTACATGAGCATTCCTGCGGTGCTCCTTCTAAAAATGTTCTAGAATGAACATCAATAAGGAGAGGAGAGAGACCCGTGGAAAGCTAACGCCTTCAAAACCTGTTGCTGGTGAGATTACACAATGGCGAGAAACATTTGGACCTAGCTTTTGGCAGTATGCTCTGTCCACATTGCTGGGAGTCCAATTTACACTCCTCAGCAGTTTTGCGCCCTATTGGCAAAAGAATTTAATTTTTATTGGATACTACTCAGTCTCTAGAACATATAGTGATTGCCTGATGGGAGTTCATGGGCATTCGTTACTGGAAATAGAAGACATTCAAGGTAAAGAGCTCAAAAACAGAAAAATGTACTTGAAATTATAAAAGGACTGGGTTAGTCTGAAGGACTAGCCTCCAAGGTTCCTGCTGGCCCTGACACGTACTGTACCTGTGCTTACCGGATGCTGGGTTTGCAATGCTTTAGCGCTCTCCTGTTTCTCAAGAGAGCTGAAAGAAGGTGCTCAGAACAAAATTACATTTTAATCTATGCTAATTTTCAAAGTATGAGCCTCGGTGTTCTTATTTGATTAAGAGAGGTATTTATAGTGTCTACCTCGTGGGAATGCTGTGAAGATTAAATGTGACGGTGTACTGAAAATGCTTTGTACATGAAGATATTATTGTAATTCAGTTCTCCATATGAAATGGATAGGAAATCGTTACAAATAAACCCCAAATGCTGTTTGGTAGAACAGAGGGAACTTATTAAAATGCAGATCCCCAGATTTCATCTTTAGTTTCTGGGCGGTAGGCATAGAATTAGAGATTGATTCTGATGAGAGGCATACAGAAACTCTTGGCCTATCTTGCTGAATAAATAAAGGAAGGGGATGTGAATTGAAACTGGAAGGATGAATGAACTTTGCACAGAGTCTGGAAGGATGAAGAGGAGGAAGTAGGTGAAGAAGAATGTTCTAGACTGAGGGGCCTGAGGGGCCTGACAGTATAGGGGGTTTGAAAAACAGTGTGTGGTCTGGTGTGTCCAGATGTGTCAAGTGGCAAAATGTGAGATGAGACTAGAAAGGTAATTTAGGATTGATCACAGAGGACCTTGAATGCCATAATAATGAACCAAATTCCTATTATTGGACCAAATTCCATAATGACACGGAATCATTGAGGGTTTTAGGGAAAGAAGACTGACATGACGTACAAAGTTTCTGTGTTTTGTGACGATGCCCCTCATAGCTGTGCAATTCCCCTGAAAGATGTCTTGCAGAGGCAAAAGCCTGGAGACGGGGTGGCTGGTGGGAGGCCTTTGAGTAGTTGAGCAAGAGCGACAGTGGGAATGAAAAGCAGGGGCAGAGGCACAGGGGAGTGGTGGGATTGAATGCCTGGGGCTTGGCAGCTGAGCGGTATAGGAGGAGAGCGAGGGGAGAAGGGGTGTGCAGGACCAATTTTCCAGGCCGAATAATTGCCATGGTGGAGACAGAAACACAGCAAAGTTAATCTGAATATATTCAGTTCTCTAGGTAATTTCCTTAAGTCTTGTGGTTTGGGGTCTGTTATTAAGTCCCTGACAGTCTCAACACACTCCGGCCAATCAACTCTTGCTTGGACCTTTTTCTCCTGCTGTTGCCAAGACATCAGTGAGGTCCATTGAGTGCAGTGACAGGCCCTTCCTCTTAAAGGAGAATGCCAGCTGCTTTCAAAGGAAGGGGGTTCTAATTTTTTGGTACTCCTTCCTCTGTCTGCATCCTCATGGCAACAAGGAACACACAGATCGCTCCTGCCTACAGCTCTGAGATTAAGATTCAGAGCTGCTGGGTGGGCAGTTTTTGAAGAAAGCCTTTTAGTTTTTGTGTTCTTTTTCCTTCTTGGCCCAGCACAAGTAGTTAAATGCAGGAAATTAAGATCACATTGTGCAAGTACTCACGCATTAAATCCCATCAGATGGACGATCTGTAAGCCCTGATTGTTTTGTTCTTCAGTTGTCTTCATAAGCATAAATGTGAAGACAGCTTGAAAAGTGTTTATGACAAGGACAAGTTCATTTGAGAGTGGTGCTGGGGTGATGGAGTACTCAGGACAGTGACTACGAAACAGTCACATCATCCCCCATGGAGGAGATGCTGAATTCTATACAGGAAGTGTTACAGTTTCCATGTTTCTGCCTGTGGAGCGGGTGGAGTAGGAGGCCATTGTTAGACAGAGGAGGCACAATAAAGAGATGCCTCTTTTGGCTAAAAAAAGCCACTAAAACACTTCTCTCATTACAAGTGGAACACCAGACACAAGTCAGAAAGGCAGGCTGGGCTACTCAAAGGGAAAAGAATCCTACTTATAATAATATGCATTTAGTAGCAAGAATTTTGCAAAATATATTGGAGGGAGCAAATCTCCTTAGCGATATAATTAATAAAAATTGTACTCAAAGAGCTTCTTACAGATGCAATCAGTTTCTAATTTGTAGGAGTTTATAATCTAAAAGACAATTTGGAGAATTGCCTTAGTTTGCTCTGGCTGCTGTGACAAAATACCACAGACTGGGAGGTTTAAACAACAGAAATTTATTTTCGCACAGTTCTGGAGGTTAGCAATCCGAGATCAGTGTGCTGGCATAGCTGGACTCTGGCGAGGCCTCTCTTCTTGGCTTGCAGACAGCCACCTTCTTGTGTTCTCACATAGTGTGTCTTTGCACTGTGCCCCAGTGGTCTTTCCTCTTCCTGCTGATAAAACCCAATTTCAGCCATGTACTTCAGAGGAGATGAGGCCCTTCTCCAGCCCAAGGGGGCTGACTTCAGTAATCTAAGTCAACTCAGTATATCAGTCCCCTTACCAATGACAGCTTTGGCATAGCCTGTGGGTTGAATTGTGTCCCGTAAAAAGACAAGTTGAAGTTGCAACCTTTGGTACTTGTGAATGTGATCTTGTTTGCAGGTGTAATTAAGTTAAGATGATGTTATTAGGAAAGGCCCTAATGCAATATGACAGGTGAAGAGAATACCATGTGAAGATGCAGACAGTCACAGGGAGAATGTATGTGACAATGGAGACAGAGGTTGGAGTGATGCATCTACAAGCCAAGGAATGCCCAGGATTGCCAGCAAACCACCAGAAGCTAGGAAAAAGGCATGGAACAGATTGTCTCCTAGAGTCGTCAGAGAGAACGTGGCCCAGCTGACACCTAGCTTTTGGTCTTCTGGCCTCCAGAACTGTGAGAACATAAATATCTCTTGTTTAAGCCACCCAGTTTGTGTTACTTTGGTTATGGCCACCCTAGAAAAACAGAGCCAGTTAATGAAACAAGAGTGGAAGCAGCTGGGGACTTCTGGGCAAGAGTTTTCCTCCAGCTCCCTCTTACAAAGGGAATCATGATGGGGTATCGGCTCCCTGTTTTTGTCCATTACAGTTTCGGTGCATGGAGTGCTGTCGCCATCTCGAAACTGCAAGGGGATAAGCCTGAGGACAAAGGTCCACATGCAAGGCCTTAGTAGAACTGAATGGATATGCCCCTGATGATGCCATTGAATTGCTGAGCTGTCCTGGAATTACTGGATTTCTTATTGTATGACATGATAAATTTGCTCAATCCTCGTGCCACTTTTAGTTAGGTTTTCTGTTACCTGCCTACATCAAGAGTTAGTGGTCAGGAAATCTTTTATTTTCTACTGGCTGCTGACTGTGGCCACCATTCCCAATAAGTCCTGTGCAGAGGAGATACTCCCTAAAAATGCACACCTTTTATTACTAGCCAGTCCCCAATTCCCATAAAGGCTTTTTCCCTGGTGAAGTGGACTGGGTCATATATGAGCCTTGAGGGCCTCCTGGCCTTTGTACATGTTTCCCATCCCAGAAACACTCTCCCACCCCACATTCTCCTTACCTAGCTACTCTCTACCCACTCTCTGGGTTTCAGCTTAGATACCAATACTTTGGGAAGCCTCTACTGATTCCCAAGTCAGGGTTAGGTGCCCCTCTATTGGCTGTCTGGGTATCCTGGACTTGGCCCATCTTAGCATTTACAGCACTGTATTGCAAGCCTGTTTACTGTCCCTATCTCTCACTAGATTCTCGGCGGGAGATACTCTGAACATCCTGCTTACTATTGCATGCTTAGTTTAATACAAAGCCCGACTCATGGTAGATACTTGGTGTATGCATTTAAGCAAATGAAAATAAAAGACAGTCCGTAATCTAGAATTTATCTATGATGTTTAGCCCAGGGCCATGAGAAAATGGGAGCCTGGCATAGCCTTGGCAAAATGCAAAGTAGTCAAGTCAGTCTTTGCTCCCGGCCTTAGGGTCCTATACTGGTATTCCTCCACACTTCTGACCTTTCATTTTCCTCTCATCTACTACTTCTCTCTCCAGTTCTACTGAACATTTTCTAAGTCTGGGCCTATTTGACCTTTACATGTAAAAAAGAAATGATAGTGGGTTACCTAGGAGTAGTCAACTAATCTATTACTTCGTACAGAGAAAAAACATAATGCTTTAAGTAAAAACTACATGTTTCTAGAAAGCTCCTAAAAAATTAATGTCAAGAATTTATGATAAGGCAAGAAGTAGGAAGCAAGTGGGACTTTAAGTAACTATGTAACATAGTAAGTAGGTGTTTGCCTTCTTTGGTCCCTGGTTTCAGCAAGTACTTTTTGATAATTATCCCATCACTGATACTTGAAAACATTTTCCAGTAATGATCTTGGTGCAATGTTGACTCACTTAAGGTCATTCATTCCCTAAGTCTGGCCAAACATTTGTTTTACAGATTTTTATTTTTAAAAGAAATTTTGCAGTGTTAAGTATAATAATTTCAACAGTAATTTTTTTCCTATATAGTGAAGTTTATTCATTCATTCATCAAACATTTGGGTTCTTCCCATGTATGCACCAAATACTATGTTAAGAATCTGGTCATCAACAGTGAGCAAAACAGATTCAAGCCCTATCCTAGCAGATCCTATAGTCCGGTAGGGGAGACAGATTACAAATAAGTAAATACATAAAATTCTGCTCCAAATGTTAGGACTGAAACCAACAGATTGTTGAGATAGAGGATAAAGTGGCGGTAGGGAACCCAGTCAAGGTGATCGGGGACAACTTGCCTGAGGTGACATTTGAGCCAAGACTTAAAGGATGAGAAAAGAGCCAGGCCGCAGAAATGGGGTCACGTTCACGTAAGTCAGTTAAAAATAAACCCCAATCTCTCCAGCAGCAAGGTTGGATGTATGGGCCAAGAAGCCTCGCTGCCAGCACTAAACATGGCGGGCGAGGGGCGGGGCGCGCGCGTCCTGATTGGCCTGCCCGGGAGCTGCGTCACGAGGCGGCCGCGGAGCATCCGGGCTCCTGGCGGCGGCGCTGCGGCTGCTCACGGGGGACGCGGCGCGCGGGGCCAGCGGGTGGCTGAGTGGACAGCTGCGGGGCGCTCCCGGGCGGCCGGCTGGGCCCAGCGCCGCGCGTCCCGAGCATGGCGGGCTCCCTGCCTCCCTGCGTGGTGGACTGTGGCACCGGGTAAGAGCCGCTCGGCGCCCACCCCCGCTCCTCCGCGGTCCCGCTCCCGGCCCCTGGCGTCCCGCCCTCACCTGGGGGTCGAGCTGCGCCCGCCGCATGGGGTCTCAGCCCCCAGACTACCGGGCAGGCGGGGGCACCGGCACTAGCTTCCCTCCAAGCTTCGCTTTGACGTTGTAAAACCCCCCTTTCCTCTCCAGGAAGGACCACTAGAGGAAAAGAATTGAGAGGGAGGGACGTGGTGCCCAGCATAAGTGTGTCCCGCTTCTCCTCGCCCCGCCTCACGTGGGCGGGGGTCCCCTGGACTCTCAGCCCCTCTCCGTCCCGCCGCTGGGATGGATACCCCGTCCAAAATCGCGGAGCCGGCGGGACCTCACCTTGTAGGAATGCCGGCTTGTGAGGCACAGATCACTGCAGCTCTCTTAACGTCACTTACCTCCTCACTAACGGTGTCCCTGCCTTCTCACATTCTTAAAACTGGCCCTCGTTCTGTGCCCTCGTGTGCGTGTCGTTTCTCCTGGCACATGATGCTCTACCACCTACTGGTGGAGATATTTACGTGGATCTACCAACTTAACACCTTTTTTACTGCCCACTGTGCGCTTTTCCAGTATGAAATGGCACACTCAGGCCAACCTCTTGATTTACTTTACATATATTTGCCTTTTCGCTAAAAATGTATTTAAAAAGACTCCATTTTGAAAAACAGTCTAAATTTGGGAAAGCCCGTTTGTGGTACTGTGTATGGGTTTTTTTTTTTTTTGTTTTGTTTTTTTTTACTTTTTGGGTGTGATCGCTTCTTTTGATGCTAAAGATATTCACAGGGGACCTTAGGAAATGTCCTGCAATGTCAGTGCTCCAGGCTTAGCTGGTTTAGCTGATTTTAGAAAGGTGATTGCTGAATCCATCTAGCTGGTAGTGTGGGAATACAAGTTTGCCTGCTTGCATTATGGATATAGTGCTTAATAAAATAGCCTGGAAGTAAATTTAGCCTCTTAAAAGGTTTTTCAAGAAAGAATTTTAATCATTTCTGCTACAAAATATTCTATGGCGTGTTCATCTTACCCTTGATTCTTTTCTGTGGAAAAATGCTCTTGGTTTGGTTTCCTTGACAACCTTGTGGGGGTGTCTTTAATTTGCTGCAGTCCATCTCCTACTTATAGTTCTTTTCTTTTGCTGCTGAAGCGACCGGTCGTGGTTACAGGCTGGAAAAATCTGCCTCTTTGCTGGTGTTAATTCTTCTTTTTGAAATACACAATTGTATCAGAAGTTTTGTAGCTTTTTATCTTAGAAATAGTTTTTCTACCCAAAACACAAGCCAAAATCAGTACTGATACAACTCTTCTCCCTAGTTACTGGCTTCCTTACTCAGGCTGTCTCTCCACAATCTCATCGTTCACCCTGTACCCCCTCAGGTCTGGTTGTGTGAAGAGTGAAAGCAACAAATAAAAGTATTTTTCATTTGCACATTGGCAGGTGAGATTTTTGCTATTTTTGGTCCTGCAAAACTATTGAAATGTAAAGCATCTCTTAGTAGTAGCAATAAAATAATGCTCATAGAATTTGCCATACCTTTATATTAGTAAGCTGGGGAACTTACTCATCATTCTTGCTATAAATATCTAAAATGTTGTGCTCAGTTTTGACCTTTTCAGGTAAGTGATTGATGTAACTTTGTTCACTTGGAGATTAAACTTCAGTAAATCATTCGTTTGTGGCCCAAAGTCATGCTTTGGGCTTTGGTGTCAAGACTTAGAAACCGTGGCAGGGAATCTTGCCAGTGGGTTTCATGTGGACATATTCTGTTGTGGGAACTACTGTGGTTGTCGTGAATTCCCAGTGTGCAGTGTATGGCCAGAAGGAGCAGCCTGAAAGAGCCTGAATTTATGTACTTCAGCACATTAGTGGGTCTTAGATTTCCCAGAGAGCTAAAATGGTTTTTGGATTGAGTTTTGCCTCAAAACAGGACAAAAAATGGTAAAATGCAGATAAAAATAACCAGGACTAAGGAAAAGAATGGACCTGGGAAGTCACCCTAAACTTTAGACCAGTGGTTGCTGAAGTTGGGCCTCAACGTTTGACCTTTGTTTTCCTGTTTGTCGTCATAGGAGTCATTGTTAGTTATGTAATTAATTCCTGTTTTCAGGAAGGAAGAGAAATACTTGTTTCTTAGGTTAAAAATCCTTTTTAGTACGAAATTCTAAAAGCAATATTTATGTTGAGCTATACATAGTGGGCACTAGTGTGGGGTTTAGTAGGTACTAATAATTTAGTAGACAATGTACTAAACTGTTTTTTTATAGCAAATAAATTTCATGCCAGTAGCCCGGGATCCTCTGATAAACCCTGAAGCCAATTGAGTGAGCACAAGTGCGCTGGGGGCCAGGATAGTGTGGACAAAGGGATCTGCTAGATCCAAAAATAAAGCTTCATCTATTTAAAGGAATGACTAGGCTGCATAGTTTTCAGAGAATATTTCACAAATCCAGTCTCACTTCTTAGCCAAACTTTTCAAATGAGGATTTTTGTATTTTAAAACTTATTTTGAAAGAATTTCAAATCTGAAAGTTGGAAGAGAACAAAATATTGGCTAAGCAGGGTGGCTCACACCCTCCATGATCCCAGAATTTTGGGAGGCTGAGGCAGGAGGATCACTTGAGCTCAGGAGTTCAAGACCAGCCTGGGCAATGTAATGAGACCTCATCTCTACAAAAAAATAGAAAAATTAGCCGGGTGTGATGGTATGTGTCCGTAGTCCCAGCTACTCGGGAGGCTGAGGCAGGAGGATTGCTTAAGCCCAGGAGTTGGAGGTTGCCGTGAACGATGATCACACCACTGCACTCCAGCCTGGGTGATAGAGACCCTGTATGAAAAAAGAAAACAAAACAAAACCAAATTATTATATATTCTTCCAGTTTCACCAACTGTTAACATTTGCTTTATCATTCTCTCTGTATGTCTATATGTGTATTATTACTTTATTGTTTGAGAATAAGTTGCAGACATCATACTCCTTTACACCAAAATACTTCAGTGTATACTTCCTAAAAACAAGGACCTTCTCATATAATAATAAACCAGTTATCAAAATCAGAAAATTTAACATTTATTTATTTTAGAGACATGGTCTCACTTTGTCTCCTAGGCTAGAGTTGTAGTGGCATGATCATAGCTCACTGCGACTATGACCTCCTGGGCTCAAGTGATCCTCCTGGCTCAGCTTCCCGAGTAGCTGGGACTGTAGGCACTTGCTACCATGCCTGACTAATTTTTTAAATTTATTTTTTGTAGCGATGGGGTCTTGCTATGTTGCCCAGGCTGGTATTGAACTCCTGGGCTCAAGCCATCCCCCTGCCTAAAAGGGCTAGAATTACAGGTATGAGCCACTGTACCAAGCCCAGAAAATTTAACATTTGTACATAGTATCCTATATGCCATATGAATACATGTGAACAGTCTTATTTATGTCTTTTATGGAATTTCACCCCCTCTCTGATCCAGCCCCATGCATTGCATTTGTTGGTCATGAGGTCTTTTAAGTCTCATTTAATCTACAGCAGTTCTGTAGCTTTTTTTGGTCTTTCAAGACGTTGACATTTTGACAGCTTATTTGTTACCTGATGTTTCCCTATGATAGATACAGTTTATGCATATTTGTCAGGACTACCACAGAAGTGATGTTGATCCTTCTTAGTGCATCCCATGAAAAACCTTAAGATAGGGATTTTCCTCTTTTCTTTTTCTTTTTTTTTTTTTAAGAGACTGGGTCTCACTCGGTTGCCCAGGCCGAGTGCAGTGGCGTGCTCATAGCTCACTGCAGCCTTGAATTCCTGGGCTTAAGGGATCCTTCTGCCTCAGCCTCTGGAGTAGCTAGGACTGCAGGTGCATGCCACCAAGCCTGGCTAATTTTTATTTCTAGATTTTTTTTTGTAGAGATGGAGTCTCACTGTGTTGCTCAGGCTAGTCTCAAACTGCTGGCCTCAAGCAGTTCTTTTACCTTGGCCTCCTTAAGTGCTAGGATTACAGGCGTGAGCCACCATGCCCAACTTTGCCTTATTCTTGATGAAGATCATTTGGGTAGGGTGGTGTCTACTAGGTTTCTTCTCTGTTCAGTTACTGTTTTTCTCCTTTGTAATTAATAAGTCATTTGTGGGGAGATATTTTATGTTCTTCTTTAAACTTTCACCCATTAGTTTTAGTATCCATTGGTGATTCTTACCTGAATTAGTTATTATAGTGACGGGTACAAAATGGTGATTTTTAAACTCTAGTATTGTCTCCACCTGTTAGCAATTTTACTATAAGGAAGAGCTTTTCCGTAGTCTCCATTTATTTTTCTTCCGTGTGGATTGTTTTATTATAAGGGTTGTAATCCATTTTGTCATACTTATTATATTCAGTGGATTATTATCTATTAATATTATTACCATTGTTTTGATGCTTAAATTGTCCCAGATTTGGCCACCTAAAACTCTTTCAAGCTTGCTTCCATGTTCTAGACATGTCTCCATCATTTTTTGGGCATTCTGCTATTATCAAAAGATAATGACAACCTTGTGCATGTATACATCTTTTTGTATTTTTTTTTTTTTTTTGCCAGAGTATCCCTGGGATAGATTCCTAGAGGTGGGATTTCTGGGTCAAAGGGCAAATGCATATGTAATTTTGCTATACAGTGTGAAATTCCGCTCATTAGTCTGCATTCCCACCAGTAATGTGTGAGAATACCTATGTTTTACAGACTCATCCACAGAGTATATTGTCAAATCTTTTGATTTTTACCAACCTAGAGTATAAGAAATTGTATCTTACTGTCTTAGTTTGCTTTGTGTTTCTATAGCAGAGTACCATACACTGGATAATTTATAAAGAAGAGAAATTTATTTGGCTCATGGTTCTGGAGTCTAAGAGCAGGGTGCCAGCATCCGGGGAGGGCCTTAGTGCTGTGTTATCCCATGGTG
The DNA here is from genome assembly GCA_004363605.1 of Indri indri. Taxonomy (NCBI): domain Eukaryota; kingdom Metazoa; phylum Chordata; class Mammalia; order Primates; family Indriidae; genus Indri; species Indri indri. The sequence goes on along the minus strand of RJWJ010018396.1, from coordinate 2,391 downwards.
CAAGGTGGAAGGCAGGAGAAGGCGAGATTGAGAGGAAGAGAGGGTCAACTCGCTGTTGTAACGACCTACTCTCGGTAACGAACCCACTCCCATGATAATGATTTTAATACATTCATCAGAGTGGATTATTGGTTGAGTGAATAATCCATTCCTTAAGAGTGGCTCCTCTTAATGGTCCACTTCTAAATGACAATTAAATTTCAAGATGAGTTTTGGAGGGGACATTCAAACCATAGCAGTCAATGTAGTTTTAATTTGGATTTCTTGTTATGTGGGAAGATAAGAATCTATCCATGTGGTTGAGAGTCCTTTGTATTTCTTTTTTTCTGTCTCTTCATTTCCCTAACCCATTTTTCTCTGGGCTTTTGGTCTTCTGCTTTTTTATTTTTAGATGCTCTTCATATAGTAGGGTATGTCAGGGGTTCCACAGACCACCCCCCAGGTTCAGTGATTGCCGGAAGGACTCTCAGGACTACAGTGAAAAGGTACAAAGCAAAAACATGTGGGAGGTGTCTGGAAGAAACTGCGTGCAAACTTCCAAAGTGCTCTCCCACTGCAATCATGTACCCGATTCTTCTAGCATCAAGTTTTGACAATACCAGTACAGTGCTGGTCACTGGAGAAGCTTGTCAGAGACTCAGGACCCAAGGTTTTCCCTGGGGGGTGGTCATGCAGGCACCCTCTGCATAGCACATACCAGAATTCCAGAGTCCCAGAAGGAAGGCAAGGCTTTGGCGTAACCTGCGTTGTTTGCACAGTGTAGGCACACTCATGTCTTTTAGGGAATGGTGGGAACCCTCCAGAAATCCAAGTTCCCAGATGCCAGCCACAGGCCAAGGCTGCAAGCAGGCCTTTCTAGGGAAAGCAGTGTGGGGCCTGTTAATGCTTTTCTTCAGGTAGGGATATTAACCCTTAAAGATATGTTGCAAATATATTTTCCCTGTTTATCATTTGTCTTTTACCAGGCAAAATTTTTTGTTTTTTTTTTTAAGCAATCAGGTTTATTAATCTTTTTCTTATTTCTGGATTTGGAGTCATAGTTAGGTCTTAGCAATTTTTTTCCTTTTTTTTTTTTTTTTGAGTCAGAGTCTTGCTTGAGTGCCGTGGCGTCAGGCTAGCTCACAGCAACCTCAAACTCCTGGGCTCAAGCGATCCTTCTGCCTCAGCCTCCCAGGTAGCTGGGACTACAGGCATGCGCCACTATGCCCGGCTAATTTTTTCTGTATATTTTTAGTTGTCCAGCTAATTTCTTTCTGTTTTTTTAGTAGAGACAGGGTCTCACTCTTGCTCAGACTGGTCTTAAATTCCTTACCTTGCAGTCCTCTCGCCTTGGCCTCCCAGAGTGCTAGGATTACAGGCGTGAGCTACCACGCCCTGCCAGGAGTCATAGTTAGGTCTTTTTCATTCCTAGATTATGTAGTATTTATTTTTTTTGCTGGTTTCATTTTTTCATTTGAATCTCTAATCCGGTCGGAATTTATCTTGGGATATATGGTATGAGGAATGGACCCAGTTGGATCCAGTTTTTTTTCCTTTTGGCTGTCCTGTTTATCTCAACATCATTTATGGAGAAAACTGAATAACTGGAGATGCTGCCTTTGTTGTGTACTAAATTTGTCTATTTGATTGTGTTTATTTCTGGATTTTGTATTGTGTTAGTCTGTTGGTCTATTCGTAACCACAGCACTACAGTTTTAATTAGTGCGGCTATTTGAAATGATTTAGTATCTGATGGTGCCGGCCTCCCTGGCCTATCCCATTCTTCCTTTCTAGGGCTTTCCCATATATTCTTGCTTGTTCTTCCTCCAAATGAACTTTATATCAGCTTCTCTGTTTGCAGGGTGGCATTTTTTATTGGGATTACAGTAAATTTATAAGTTTATTTAGTGAGCATCATCTTTATGTCTTCCCATCAAAGAATATATGGTATATCTTTTCATTAGTTCAAGTCTATTTTGTGTCTTAGGAATATCGTGGTGTTTCTTCAGGTAGATTTTTTTTTTTTTGGAGACAGAGTCTTGCTCTGTGACCCTGGATAGAGTGCAGTGGCATCATCGTAGCTCACTGTAACCTCAAATTCCTGGCTTCCCGTGATCCTCCTGCTTCAGCCTCCCCTAGTAGCTGGGACTACAGGTGCACACCCCTGCACTAGACTCATTTTTCTTTCTTTCTTTTTTTTTTTTTTTTTTTTTTTTAAGACAGAGTCTTGCTCTGTTGCCCCGGGTAGAGTGCCGTGGCATCAGCCTAGCTTACAGCAACCTTAAACTCCTGGGCTCAAGCGATCCTCCTGCCTCAGCCTCCCAGAGTGCTAGGATTACAGGTATGAGCCACCACACCCAGCCTAATTTATCTATTTTTATTAGAGACTGGGTCTGGCTCTTGCTCAGGCCA